>JAVJIF010034335.1:0-98855 GCA_038442645.1 Agave tequilana | reverse complement strand
GAAGAGAGAGAGAAAATTAGGGATTTGTTGTAATTTTTGTTCTAGGTTTTTAGTTCTCTTCTCCTTCCTCCTTGAGTTCTAGCCAAATTGAGAGAGAGATTTCAGTTTGAGAGCTTGTAATCAAGAGAGTGACACTCTTGAATCAAGGATTCATCAATGGATCTTTCATCTTCTCTTTGCAAGACTTGAGTATGCTTTCTTTTCATATGCTTTAACTCTTGCATTAATTCTAGTTCTAGTTTAATTGCTTAGATCTTTACTTTCTATGGAGAATTATAGCTTTGTTGTTAGTTTAATGGAAGGCTAAGTTCTTGTTGCATGGCTAGCTAAGACTCACCTAGTTACTACTATTCTTGGTTGATTGTCTACTTCAATTCTTGCATAATTCTATGTTTCTAGTGAATTCCAATGAAGTATAGTTGTATCCTTTGGTAATGGCTTGTTAGATCTCCTTATGAATTATGTGCCTCTTATAAGAGCTTTTGATGGAATATAAGGATGGATTACCATGGATGTGTCACTTGTGTAGCAAGATCAACTCATGCACTTCAAGCTAACTTTGTAGTTAAGCTTTGAATGTCCAAAAGAGTTTTGATTCTTCTAACCTTAGCACTAATTGAGTACCAAGCCTATAATTCCTCAATGAACATCCATTAAGAGAGCCTTATATTCAAGATGAGGCTTCAAGCTAACTAACTAAAAAGGAACACTAGTCTTCAAGAAGGAAAACTACACTTGAACATGCAAGCTATCTTCAATTGTCTATGATTCAATATGAGGCAATCTTGCAATCAACATAGAGTTAGTATTTTAGCAATGAGGTGTAGTTAGGCTAGCCATGCATCTTTCTATCAAAAGAGTTTACACACTTTCTTCTAGCATTCTTTCTTTACATCACATTTCATTCTTTCACATCACACTTAATTCTTTTACTTCTTTTTCCACAATACACCAATTCACCATGTCTTTTACATTTCTTGAAATTGTGTAATTAACAAAGAAGAAATCTCGTTTCTTTTTCTCACTAGTATCATAACGCTTCTATGCTAGCTCTCCTTGTGGTTCGACTTGGTATAGCTATATGCTATAGCGAAGATTGGACAAGGTATATCAATTACATATTTGAAGTGAACAAGAACCAAAGGTGAACTCTAAACCTTATCTTTAATACCTAATTCTTGTGCAAGAACTTCACATACCTTGTTTTTCCCAATCAAATTTTTGGCGCCATTGCCGGGGGAGAGCAACGGTATTTTAAAAAAAAGTGAGAAACTAAACGATATATCTTCTCTGTTGCAGGTACAGGTTGAAGATACAGGAAATATTGCACAGCAGAAACACATAAGTGGACCTGGGCCTCTGCTCTCGAAAGCAGAGACCAGGATCCCTCCAAAGTGCCGCGATTTCTAGGCTTTTGCCGTGGAAACGCGGCACAGAGGAGTTCACTACTAATCTGTTTTCTGCAGGGCTTGCTTCTCTGCTAAAAACAGCTGCTTATATCTCTGAAATCTTGTATTCTTCACCTGATATTTGTTAATCAACAGTAAAAGATTGGTTGTAATTGTTGAAAAATTGTTTAGACATCTTGCATTCTAGGCACGTGTCTTTCAATTTCTTTACATTTACTGTTGATGATTGCGGGGGACAAGGTACGTGAAGCATAGCATATAGACTAGGACTCACTCGTTGTATGAATTAATTCTGCTTTGAGTGATCTTTGGTTGTTTACATCGTACACTTGCACAAATCAACTCTAAGGGCAAATCCCATAACCAAGATAAGGTGGGGATTTTATCACCCTTCCTTAGCCCACAAACCATTTTCCCCACGTACTCACAATCCTAAGCTTCTAATAAAAAATTGCTAGACGTTGGCCCTAGGGACATCCGGACTCACTTAGGAGATTATCCTAAGGGGAAAAGTGTTGGAAAGTGACTTTTGTAAAATCGGTGTCTAGGAAAGGGGTTGAGGGCCGAAAGCCCGAAGATTGTTGGTTACTTAATTAAGGAACGTCTTCGGACGGAAAACCTCCCAACAACCTTACCCTTCCCTGGCTGATTTGCTTATAGTCAGTGTCTACACTGAACCTCCTGTGGACAATCTACAGTTAGGAGTCGCTAGGGCAGGAAACTTAGAAGCTTGGATTGATTTTTTTTTTTTCTTGATTGTTATTTTTCATTTTCCGACTGTGTGAAAGGTGCACGTTGATTGTGTAATTGTATGCGAGAGTGGTATCGAGAACCAATTTCTTCTAGGCTTGTGAGAACTTCTACACTGCCACATACACCACCACTCGACACAATCATGACCAATAACGTGTCGCTGCAGGACAAGTTCTATCCTATCCGCACATCAATTCCTTCTTGTATTCTCCTTCCGGACACTAATGACCATAATTTTGAGTTGAAACCCCAGTTTATAAACACTCTTCCACGATTTCACGGATTAGAATCTGAGGATGCTTACGTCTTCATACGAGAGTTTGAAGAAGTATGCCTCATGATGAGGATTTCCCAGTTGACAGAGGATGCTGTAAGACTTAGATTCATCCCGTTTACACTAAAGGATATTGCAAAGAAGTGGCTGTACAGTCTTCCTGTCAGCTCAATCTCTTCATGGGATGAGTTCGTTAAGGTCTTCCTTAAAAAATTCTATCCTATCCATAAAACAGCCCTCATGCGTAAGAATATAATGCAATTCAAACAAGAACCCAATGAGCCGTTCTGGAAGTACTTTGAGCGCTTTAAGGACCTAGTAGCCCTGTGTCCCCATCATGGTATAGAGAAATGGCGCCAATGCCAGATTATCTATGATGGACTGGACTATCAGACTAAGACTCTCCTTGAAACTATGTGTCAAGGAGAATTTCTTAAAAAGGATGAAGACCAGGGTTGGGACCTTTTTGAGGCTCTAGCAGAGAAAACTATCCAGTGGGAATCTTGCCCTGAGAAACCCACACCAACAACTTCCAGAAATGGTTTACACTCTATAGGATCCTCAATAGCTGCAGAAGCTAAAATAACTCAGTTGATGAAGAGGATTGAATTGCTAGAATCCAGGGAAAATTCTATTGTTAGTCAAGTCAACCCATCATCAGTAGCTAGCTCACCACCTATGGCAAGCTCTGCACCTATAATTCACCCGGGTTGTACTTATTGCCATGATCTGAATCATGTGTTGGAAGAGTGTCCAGTGTATTACTCTCAAAATTTTAGGAGAGTATGAATGCCGCGTACACCAGACCCAATTACAATCCGTACTCCAAGACCTACAATCCAGGGTGGCGTAACCATCCTAACTTCTCTTAGAGTCAATCTGGTCCTGAGCAGCCGAGACAACCATTCCCACATCAACAATACCCTGCTCAGGCACATCCACCCACTTACCATCAGAAACCCACCAAATTTCAATTCATATCAGAGTCCACCCAGATTCCAACCATATCAAAATTTTGTGCCATACCAAGCTAATTTTCCACCCCAATATCAGAATCATCCACCACCCAATCCTTCAGATAAGAAAATTTCCGAATTGGAGAAAATGATAGAGACTTTGTCTAAGACCCAAGCTGCAATGATGAACAATCAGCAGCAGGATATGAATAAACTGTAAATCCAAATAGGACAGTTGGCTAATTCCCTGACTGAAAGGCAAAAAGGAATGCTGCCTAGCCAACCTGTGCCTAATCCCAGAGCCCATTTTCCTCTGCATGAAGTTGAAGACCTAGGACCTAGCCAAAGCCAATGCCAAGCCATTCAAATCCTTAGGTCTGGAAAACATGTAGACAACAAGGTCTCAAATCAGTCTCCAAAATTTGTTCCAAAATCTGTGTCAAAACCATCAGCTTCTGTCCCAGTTCAAACCGTGCATAATAGTCCTTCATCAAGCTCACAACCATCCACGTCCCAGTCAAAAGGAAAAGAGAAAGTTGATGAGCAAACTTATAAGCCTGTTGTCCCATTCCCGAATAGGCTTACAAATCATAAGAATAATGCTCACATGGAGAAGATCAGAGAGATATTTAACCAAGTGCAAATCAATGTCCCTCTCTTAGATGCTATTCAGCAAGTCCCATCGTACGCCAAGTTTCTGAAAGAGATGTGTACCAAAAAGAGAAAAGCAAATGTCCCTAAGAAAGTCTTTTTGGCTTCCAACCTGAGTGAAATGCTCAATGGTCCAATCCCTGTGAAGTACAAAGATCCAGGGAGCCCAACCATTTCTTGTATCATAGGGCAGACCACTGTAAATAGGGCTTTGCTAGACTTGGGCGCAAGCATCAATCTTCTTCCCTTTTCCGTATACCAGCAGTTAGGGTTAGGCAATCTTCGTCCAACCCAGATGACCATACAGTTGGCTGACCGCTCTGTAAAGATTCCCAAGGGGGAAATTACAGATGTTTTGATACGGGTCGGGGAATTCATTTACCCCGTGGACTTTGTCGTTCTTGAGACACAACCCGTACACAATCACAGAGCACAGACACCTGTCATTCTAGGACGTCCTTTCTTAGCCACCGCAAATGCGATCATCAACTGCCGAAATGGATCAATGCGGCTGACGTTCGGAGATATGACGAAGGAGGTGAATGTCTTCCATCTGGGGAAGCAGCCAAGGGATGTGGAGAATGACTCTTTTGACGTGAATTTGATAGAAGGATTAACCAGCGAACACGTGGAGGAGGTGGAATATGAATCTGAGGAGGAATTTGAGTTAGAATCTGACGACCTAACTCTTGACCAGATTGTTGGATCAGATACTGAAAGGACTACGAATTCCACCCCTATTCTTCCCTTGCACCATGAGCAACCTGTTATAGATCCTGTTCCTTCTGTTGAGCTTAAGGTTTTACCTGGTCATCTCAAGTACAAGTACTTGGATGAAAAAGAATCCTTTCCGGTAATAACTGCATCCAATCTTACGGAACAACAAGAAGAGGACCTTTTGAATGTGCTAAGGGAAAATAGAGAAGCCATAGGTTGGACCATGGCTGATATTAAGGGGATTAGTCCTACTATTGTTCAACACAGGATTCACTTAACGGAAGATGCCAAGCCCAAACGAGACCCACAGCGTCGACTAAACCCTATTATGCAAGAAGCTGTTAAATCTGAGATAATGAAACTATTAGATAATGGGATTATCTATCCCATCTCTGATAGTCAATGGGTTAGTCCTGTTCACGCTGTGCCGAAGAAAGCTGGCTTTACAGTTGTGGAAAATGAGAATAAAGAATTGATACAAATACGTCTTCCAACGAAGATTCGAGTTTGTATTGATTACAGGAAACTGAATAGTGCCACACGTAAGGACCACTTCCCACTTCCGTTTATTGATCAGATGCTGGAGAGATTGGCGGGACATGAGTATTATTGTTTCCTGGATGGATATTCAGGATATAATCAGATCCCAATTGCTCCCGAAGACCAAGAAAAGACTACCTTCACCTATCCCTTCGGAACGTTTGCATACCGTAGGATGCCCTTCGGTCTTTGCAATGCTCCAGCAACGTTTCAACGTTGCATGTTGAGCCTGTTCTCGGACATGGTGGAGAAATTTTTAGAAATTTTTATGGATGATTTTTCAATCTATGGGGATACATTTGAGCAGTGCTTGTACCATCTGAAGCTTGTTTTACAACGATGCATGGAAAAGAATTTGACACTTAATTGGGAAAAGTGTCATTTCATGGTCAAGCATGGTATTGTACTTGGGCACAAGATATCCAGCATAGGAATCGAGGTAGACAAGTCTAAGGTGGAGGTTATCACCAAGCTCACTGAACCACAATGTTTAAAGGACATTAGATCTTTCTTAGGGCATGCTGGTTTCTATAGGAGATTCATTCAAGGGTTTAGCAATATTGCTAGACCTTTGACAAATCTCCTAGGAAAAGATGTACCCTATATTTTTGATGAAGAATGTCGAAAGTCGGTGGAAAGAGCTTAAGGATAGACTTGTCTCTGCGCCGATCATCTCTGCACCAGACTGGACAAACCGTTTGAGATCATGTGTGACGCCTCTGACTTTGCTATAGGCGCTGTTTTAGGACAGCGTATTGATAGTAGGCAGCACGTGATCTATTATGCTAGCAGAACGCTAAACGATGCCCAACTCAATTACACGACCACTGAAAAGGAATTTTTAGCGGTTGTTTTTGCATTGGAGAAATTTCGACAATATCTGCTAGGGTCCAGGACCATAATTTTTACTGATCACTCCGCCCTGAGGTACTTGATGCAAAAGAAGGACGCTAAGGCAAGATTGATTCGATGGATCCTTCTTTTGCAAGAGTTTGACTTGGAGATAAAAGATAAAAAGGGCGTTGAGAACGTGGTTGCGGATCATTTGTCAAGAATCCCGAACGCACCTCATGAGAAAATACCGATTAACGATGACTTTCCTGACGAGCACATCTTTGTGATGAGTGGAGAGCCCTGGTATGCGGATATTGTGAACTACCTTGCTACCAGGCAAATTCCTTCCCATTGGTCAGGACAAGAAAAACACCGTTTTCTGAGACAAATGCGGTTCTTCTTTTGGGATGAGCCGTATTTATTTAAATACTGTCCTGACCAAATTATTCGTAGATGCCTTCCGGAGGATGAATACCAGAGCGTTTTGACATTCTGTCACAAGTTAGCTTGTGGTGGACACTTTGGTCCACGGAAAACTGCGGAAAAAGTGCTTCAGAGTGGATTCTACTGGCCCACTCTCTTTAAGGATGCCTATGCCTTTTGCAAGCTTTGTGATAGATGTCAAATGACGGGTCGTATTACTCAAAGAGATATGATGCCCCTCACACCCATCTTGGAAGTCGAAATTTTCGACCTATGGGGCATTGATTTTATGGGACCCTTTCCTCTGTCTTACGGTCACCAGTACATTTTGGTAGCCGTAGATTATGTTTCTAAGTGGGCTGAAGCGATTCCTACACGGACTAATGACAACCAAGTTGTCATTAAATTTTTAAGAGAGTACATCATTTCGCGCTTCGGAGCCCCCCGTGCGATACTGAGCGATAATGGGAGTCATTTCTGCAATAGGGCTTTTGAAGCCTTGATGCGAAAATACTCAATTACTCATAAATTATCCACGGCTTATCATCCTCAAACCAATGGGCAAGTTGAGGTCACAAACAGACAGATAAAACTCATTCTGGAGAAGACTGTAGGACAGAATCGTAAGGATTGGTCCGTCAAACTGACTGATGCCTTATGGGCATACAGGACCACCTACAAGACTGTCCTCGGTATGTCTCCATACCGAGTTATATTTGGAAAGCCATGTCACTTGCCCGTTGAGTTAGAACACCGTGCACTATGGGCTTTAAAGCAACTGAATCTAGATTTGGACAAAGCCGGTGTTCTCAGGAAGTTGCAGCTATCCGAGCTTGAAGAGCTACGAAATGAAGTATACGATAACGCTCGGATCACGAAGCACAGGACCAAGCTTTTTCACGACAAGTCCATTCACAGGAAGATTTTTGTTGTCGGACAAAAGGTTCTGCTCTATAATTCTCGACTCCACCTCTTCCCTGGTAAACTGCGTACCAGGTGGTCAGGACCGTTCATTGTTCAAACTGTCTTTTCCCATGGAGCTATAGAGATTCTTGACCCAACTAATGGTAACACATTTACTGTAAACGGACAACGCTTAAAGCCATTTTTTACCACAGATTCATTGTCACACGACGTTCACGAATTGGGTCTTTCCGACCCAGTTTATTTGTGACATTTTCCATCTGTATATTTTCCCATGCATTCTCCTGATTATCATTTTGGGACCTCTCTTGTAAATATTTTTTTACATTTTTTGTAAATAAAATAAAAAAAATTAAAAAAATAATAAAAAAATTTTGGGATTGTTGTGCATGAAAAGAATTTCACATCCCTAGGATTCTCTTTCCTCCCTAGGATTCCTTTCATATTCAAAAATACTTTGACCTAGGGTTGTAATTTAAACTTTGACCTAGGGGTAACTTTGTACATCCCTTTTTACCTACCCTTATAAAAGATCTCCTCCCCAACTCATTCTCCTTCACCCGAGAAATTCATTTCAGATCTGAAACTCTTCCTTCACAGCTGACCTCCAAAAATTTTCTGATCCCAGATTCTTCCAAGCCGCCGCGCCCTGCCGCCGATCTGCGACACTTCTGTCAGATCAGGCTCGCCGGAAAAGTCCAGATTGACTGATTCCTTTGCTGGAGACAGAATCAGAAACCTTTTTCCCGAGGCCATTTTTGTGCTTTCTGCACTACTGTGTTGGATTTTCCCCCACGATCTCCGGGGGTGGTTTGCATTTCTCTCTTTCAAATCCTTTGTTTTACTTTCTTTAGCATATATGGCCCCAAATTTGTATGTGGAGAGGGATTTTTCTGCACTCTTTAATGAAAGTGGGGGATATGGGCATATTTTTGTGGATCGAATCTGCGCTTGGAATTGGTACACTTTGGTGTTTGATCACAATGAGCATGAAGCATTTCACTGTCCCGATCTTGTTCACACTTTTTACAATTCAATAGATTATGCCTCTGTGAATCATGACCCATATCAATTTGTATCTCACATGCCATTTGGTGACATCTGGGTCACACTTCCACTTCTTGAACAAATCACTCATGCCCCCATTTTTCCCCATCCTAGCGACCCCTTGCCGTTAATTGATTACTTAACCATTATGGGTGTACGCTGCACTATCCAGGATCGTGGGCTCAAAGCCCAATCTACATTCAAAATATTCATTGCGTTGGACGTTGGATCCAACGAAACATTCTAGGGCTAGATCACACTTCTTCCTTCAATAGACCTGTGTTACAGATTATTCATGACTTGATGACACAGAATCACACGGTCTGTTTGAACCGAACTATCTTCCGTGCCATTATTGAAAATTCCTCTCGCACTCGGGGTGCAAAGTTTTCTCATTCCATATTAATTACACGTCTGTGTCAACGTTTCATGTCTGACGCTGTTTTTTCTACATTTGACCGAGTGACGATTACGTTAGAGAGACCCACAAGCTCATACAATAGTTGCTTGCAGGCGCTCTGGACACCCAGTGCCATGCCTGAGACTGTACCTGTGGAGTCCTCTTCAGAGGAAAGCTTAGAGGTGGAAGATGAGCCCCAATTCTGGAGACAGGAAACCCCAACCGAACCAAAAGCCTTCATGTCTACTATTTGAAAAGGCATGAAGAGGATATTTCGGGGACAAGTCAGGCTTAGGAAGAAGGTAGAGGAGCAATCCTCTAGATTAGCTGGAATGGAGGCGATGTTGAGGAGAACACAATCAGCTGGACCCAGTACCACTGCGGGTCCAAAGAGGACGAGGGAGTAGTTTATCCTTTACCTATGTCATGCATCATTTCATATTGCATACATTGAGGACAATGCATGAGATAGGTATGGGGGGGTAGATACTAACATAGGATTTTTCACTTTCTTTTTAGGCCTTTTTATTTTTTAGGATTTTTATTTTCTTTTAGGTCTTTTATTTTAGATTTTATCTTTCTTATAGATTTTTCACTTTCTTTTTAGATTTTACCTTTCTTTTAGAAAAATAAAAAAAATTTTATAATAAAAAAAAAAGAGAAGAAATTCTTTGATCCATGTTTAAAGAATCTAAATTGAAATTTAGGGATTAAGGAAGCCCTTAACTAAGATTTCCAATTATAAGTTGAAAAGAGGAATTTTGTTGAATTTTTAGGTTAAGTAATAAAGGATTAGAAAAATTACTAGATTTTAATTCTTTCTTTAGGATATATATATTGAACATATTGAGGGATTAATCAAAGACTTTGTGACTTTATTCACATATATATATAATAAAAAAAAAATGAAAAAAAAATGTGTGTATATAAAAAAAAAACCACTGATAAAGCTGGTAGGCCGTGCCTCAAGAAGCATTGCCAATCACGCCTAAAGATGGTCAAAAAAAAAAAAATAATAAATACTTAGCCACTGATTAAGCTGGTTAGTCGTGCCTCAAGAAGCATTACCGGTCACGCCTAAAGGTGGTTAAGTCCTTAAAATCCTAAGTAACTTAGTTTACTCGAGTCTTCGAACCCGAGGGATGTATTCTCATCTGGTGCCCTAAAACCATCTGGTTTGGGAGTCATCGGTAAGAGGCTCGTTACATGGGTAGACTAGGATACCTAAGGATGATAAGGAAATGTAAATAAATAAAAATTGTATATACATAAAAAAAATTTTTTTTTGTTATGTATATAAGTAAATAAATGAACTTAGTCTGAGAAAGATCTTTCATATTTATAGATATATATATCCTAGGATTGATGCAAAATCTGGTTTTTGATCTTCTCCCCAAAATCTTAACCTAAGCTGAAAACAAAATTCTAAATAGATACTTATAAGAAGAATGAAGAGTTTTGAGTAACCTGAAACCTATAGGTCAATTTAGAATCTTTAAAGCATGGATCAAAAATTTCACTAACCCTTTTCTTTTTTTTTGGATTTTGTGGGTGTAATCCGCTGAAAACCCTCAGGAGACAACACTCCTCCTCTAGGGTAACCTAGAGGTTTAACGGCTTGTTGCACATACTCAGTGCAATCGTGTCACCTACGAAAGTGGTGTAATAATTAGTTAGGATTTTATTTTTTCTTTTTCTTTCATTTTTGCTCGAGGACGAGCAAAAGCTAGGTATGGGGGTGTGATTGTTACACATATTTGCATTTTATACCACCTTTATACCTTGCATATTGTATATTAAATGTGATTTTTAACCCCTATTTTCTCTAATTTTGCAGATCCACACTTTAAAAAGAAGAAGTCATTAATCACCTTAATTAGTGATAATTAAGGGGGTTAATTCAAAAATAGCCAAAAGATCAAATCAGATCTCACCAAGATCCGCGCGCCAATTGGAGAATCCAAGTAGTCCACGTGGCTAACTACCCAACTACCAGATCTCACCAGAAAGATCCGGCTCAACGGCCAGGATCTAGCGGCAAATCCGCGGCAATCCGCGGCAATCCTAGGGCCGTTGAGCCTCGGATTTCGTGCCAACGGTTATGGCCAAAAGCTTCTCAGATTTGCCTATAAATAGGTGGCCAGAGGTCTGCGCGAGATCCAGGAAGAGAGAGAGAAAATTAGGGATTTGTTGTAATTTTTGTTCTAGGTTTTTAGTTCTCTTCTCCTTCCTCCTTGAGTTCTAGCCAAATTGAGAGAGAGATTTCAGTTTGAGAGCTTGTAATCAAGAGAGTGACACTCTTGAATCAAGGATTCATCAATGGATCTTTCATCTTCTCTTTGCAAGACTTGAGTATGCTTTCTTTTCATATGCTTTAACTTCTTGCATTTAATTCTAGTTCTAGTTTAATTGCTTAGATCTTTGCTTTCTATGGAGAATTATAGCTTTGTTGTTAGTTTAATGGAAGGCTAAGTTCTTGTTGCATGGCTAGCTAAGACTCACCTAGTTACTACTATCTCTTGGTTGATTGTCTACTTCAATTCTTGCATAATTCTATGTTTCTAGTGAATTCCAATGAAGTATAGTTGTATCCTTTGGTAATGGCTTGTTAGATCTCCTTATGAATTATGTGCCTCTTATAAGAGCTTTTGATGGAATATAAGGATGGATTACCATGGATGTGTCACTTGTGTAGCAAGATCAACTCATGCACTTCAAGCTAACTTTGTAGTTAAGCTTTGAATGTCCAAAAGAGTTTTGATTCTTCTAACCTTAGCACTAATTGAGTACCAAGCCTATAATTCCTCAATGAACATCCATTAAGAGAGCCTTATATTCAAGATGAGGCTTCAAGCTAACTAACTACAAAGGAACACTAGTCTTCAAGAAGGAAAACTACACTTGAACATGCAAGCTATCTTCAATTGTCTATGATTCAATATGAGGTAATCTTGCAATCAACATAGAGTTAGTATTTTAGCAATGAGGTGTAGTTAGGCTAGCCATGCATCTTTCTATCAAAAGAGTTTACACACTTTCTTCTAGCATTCTTTCTTTACATCACATTTCATTCTTTCACATCACACTTAATTCTTTTACTTTCTTTTTCCACAATACACCAATTCACCATGTCTTTTACATTTCTTGAAATTGTGTAATTAACAAAGAAGAAATCTCGTTTCTTTTTCTCACTAGTATCGTAATGCTTCTACGCTAGCTCTCCTTGTGGTTCGACTTGGTATAGCTATATGCTATAGCGAAGATTGGACAAGGTATATCAATTACATATTTGAAGTGAACAAGAACCAAAGGTGAACTCTAAACCTTATCTTTAATACCTAATTCTTGTGCAAGAACTTCACATACCTTGTTTTTCCCAATCAAAAAGGCCATAAGTTACTTGCGACTTACGGCCTTTTACGATGAAACAAACAAGCCCGTAATATCAAACTTGTAAACAAATATACATATTTTGAAATTATATCTCTTGATTACCTGTAACTAAATATGATCTTTCTCTATTTTCTTACTTTAATATTTTGTAATATCGTAGGTCTTTCTATCACAAATCCAATGTTTTGAACGGTATGTGATTTGAACTCTGGATGAGTGAGTTATGATTCAAACAAGTCAGCTTGTCAATGACTAAATTATGCACTCGTGAATCTGCTTACTGTTAGTTTTGTGGCGTGGTGAAGGCCTGGATGGCCTTGGCTTCAGTGGAGAGGAAGAGGGAAGAATAGGCATTGAGGTCAGCTGTAGACGTGAAGAAAGAAGAGAATTTGGCAGGACTTTTAGAGAGAGAAAAAAATTTGTTTTAGAGAGAATGAGAGAAAATTAGAAGAGGATTTTCTCAAGGAAAGAAGAGAGAATTGTGGCAAGGGGATAGGCTATCTAGGGTTTTATATCACTAATTTAAAGTTTCTCTAAGGGTTTCACATACAAAGAGAGACATTTGGAGAGATTTCAAAACTCACACAAATTTGAGAAAAAATCCTCATAATTTTTATTGCATTGATTGTTTGATACAAGAGGGTCTTATATAGGCTCTAAAAAACTTTGAATACAACTAAAACTCCTTATCAAAATAAAATTACAATTCTAAAAATAGAATCCTAAAATTTCAAATAAAAAAAACTAAAACTCCTAAAATAAATCAAAAACTTAAAAGAAACCAAAATTACAAGAAATAGAAACTACTAATTCTAATATTACTAAAACTATTGGATTCATATTGAGTTGGTATATCTTCTCCAATGATAATAGATGCTCCATGTCCTTGGTGTCTTGATGTCCACATCAAAGATTCACTGTGAGGCTCAAAGCTTTTATTGCTATATGTGAAATAGAGTTACAATCTTTACTTATCATCTTATCAATAAGCATGCAATCCAAGGCCTTTTATCCTTTGTTCTGCCTCATGCATAGATCTACTCTTTACTAGATTCTTTATATGTGTTTGTCTTTTCTTTTTCATCATTCAAACTCTTGACGTTTTCATCACAAGTTTGAAAAGGGAAGCTAATAAATATAGTCTAGATGAGATACCTAGAATATGAGATAGAAGAAAGGTAATGCAAAGACAAAAGTGTAGAAATCTTTCTTGACTTTTACCCTAGGCATCTTTTGATTAGCAATGTAATACTCATATTTTGAAATACATGAGTTAATAATATAAAATAGTATTTTCATGTGTATTTATAATTTATATTAATTATTATTTAGTGAGAGTCATTATTTTAATAGTTACGAATTACTAATACCATTATTAGTTATTTTAAATTGTTATTAATATGTAACTATTATTGATTATTGTAGTTGTTGTTATTATTACTTCTATTATTATTTTCTAATTTCCTTTTTCCCCAAGTCCATGATTCCATTCACATTCTCATTTCTTTTTGTTTCCCACCCAAAACCAAGTCCAGGCCCAATCACTATTTTCTCTCATTTTCCCTAAAGCCTATAATTTTCTCTTTCTTTCTTTAGTTCATTTTTCTTCTTTACATGCTAAGCCCAATCCAACCAATTACGATATATATATTCAAGCCATTATCCAAACCCAACATTTTTATCCTAATCTTAACTACTTAAATAAAATCCTAACAACTAATTAGATCTTAACCCATCTTCTTCTCTTCCCCTATCATGTTGTCCCAACCACCTTGCAACAAGCTCTCCCTTTACCTCCATCATTTATTGAGGCCTTACTGACCCACAGGAGTCCACCTTCGGCAACAAAATTTCCCCAGGCAGTGCCGTTGAGCCGCCTCTGACCTTCTTCATCAGCCCATGCTTCCCACGCTGTCGTATGCCCCCATTCCCTCCACAGCACCATCAACCTCTGCCCTCAGCACCCAGCCTCTCCTTAGCCAAGCCCGGGCTCCCCCGTACTGGGCCCCTACATCCTTTCTCTCCCCTCCATCACGGCATGCCTTTCTCTTTGCTGCATCCAAGCCTTCTCCTCCTCTCCTCCTTGGTGAGACCCCCAGCATGCAACTTTCCCCATGGCAACTTCCTCCTACCATGGCCGTAAGCCACAGCACCCGAAGCCCGGTGGCAGCACCTGGCTGTGAGCGCCATTGCCGAGTCCCCTTGGCAGCCTCCGTGCAACCACCCCACAGTAGCTCTTTGGGCAAGAGTCCACCACATCTCCTCTCCCTCTCGTGCACAACACAGCACTGTACTTGGTCGTGTCCCTCTTTCTGGCGAGCTTCGCGAGCCCCTCCGACAGCCCGATCCCCTTCGCGAGCACTCCAGCGAGCCTTTGCCATCCTCCACGGCCTTCATCTCCGCCAATGAACAACCACATGGCCGTGATCCTTCTTCCCTTGCCGTGAGTGTGGCCTATTCCCTCTCCTTGCATGATAAGTTCTCACTCTTTTCTCTCACCTTGTATGTGTGTGTGTGTGTGTGTGTATTAGTGTGTTAGAATTATATGTGTGTAGGTGGGTTAATGTGTGTGTTAGTGTGTGCATGGACTTGTATGTGTGCTATTGTGAGGGTGCGTGAGTGTATGTGTGTGTTGTGTGAATGAATGTGTGGGAATGTATATATACGTATGTATATAAGTGTATGTACATGTATGTATTGTGTATGTATTATGTATGTTATGGGTGTATGTTCATGTGAGTTCATGTGTTCGGTTGTGTGTTGCAGCGATTCGGACTCGTTCGTGTGTTCTGAACTGGTAACAAGAGATTCGGATTTGCGCCCGTTATGGACCCAATACACTGGTTATTTGAAGACAGACTCATAGGATGATCCGGAGATCCATACCGGTTCGTGCAATAAAGACCAGATGGCGGTTCGATCTAAAAACGCGTCATTTCATGTGAGTGTTTACTTTTGTATTATTGCAATTTACCGTTATAAATGAATGTTCATTTGTTTTAATAAGTTATACAAACAAACAAACAACAACTAAGCCATTTGTCCCAAGTATTTGGGGTAGGCTTGTTTTAATAAGTTATATTGTTGTTTAATTATTATCATGTTCGGATATTATTTATACATGTTTAGTACTGTTCATGATCATGCTCACTAGGATGGTATCTATACCAGAGTGGTTGTATTCTGAGATTGGAATGTACTTGATAAATTGTTGGCCTGATACCTCGATTTAGTTATTCAGCAGTTGATATTTGGATCTATCAATAAATTTAATTGGGGTAAAGTTTCACTCGAGGATTGGGACAGCTCAGATTAGTAGTATAGTAGATTGTAGAAACATGTAAAGAATTATTAGACTTCTATTATTATACCAAAAGAAAATTTAGATATTGGATATATGGAACTGATATTTTTGTCATGGAGATTGAGAGTTTCTCTTTATTGATTTGGATACTTTAGATTTATTGGGTCAGCTAATATCCGATTTTGTTAGTAAAATATGTTGGAGCAGAATATGACTTGAAATTTGGGGATTGGATCAGAGTAATTTGAATGGCGGATTTTACAGATATACCCCAAAGTAGTAGTAGTCTCGGATAGTTATACAAGAGGAGAGTAGAGTATTTTATAATGATGGATTGAATATATTCTTGATGTCAATGTATATGGACTATGTATTTTGATACTGAAGTATTAGTTTTCTATCATTTCATGTGAACTTGTTCATTATTTTCGATTTGGAACTATGGATGATGTAACTTAGGTTGTGATTGGATTCAGATCTTGGATTTGGACTTGTCAGTAGACATGATTGAAATTGAGTAGACTTTGGTTGAGAAATATGTGCAGAATTGGATTTGTTTGAACTGATGGACTATTCGAATACTCAGTTGAGTTATTCTAGTATTTGGGATCTTGTGATCGAACCTGATTGAAGCAAGGATTGATGATCTTGATGTATTTTGATAATGATGATTGGTTAGATATGATTAGGTACTTTATGTTAAGATTCAGATACACCAGTGATTTAAAGGAGGGATATATTTATGACCTAGAGGACTAGAGTAGATTAACAGTAATGAGAGAGCTGAGTAATGGTTTATTGGATTGATGGGTTATAGTATTGGATTACCTTGACGATGAATTTAGTACTCGATGTTTGTAGTGATTGTAGGAGGATTACAAATTGATGGATCATGTTACTGTTATATCTTAGTATTGATGAATGAGATATTGACCAGTGTTAGATGAGACTGTCTATTGAGCAGTATCTAGACCTATTACTAGTATTAATTCATATTACTGAAAATCACTGGGAAAGTATTGTTAGAACATAACACTATGTACAGTCTTATTGTTCATCGTATACACAGTTATTGATACTGTTTACTGTCCTCGTTATTGTTCACTGTATATATGATTACTGTTTACTGATATACTGTGCTATTACTGTCACTGTATCGTCCCAGAATTCTAGGTAACATGGATATTGATAGTTTTAACTAAATTAAATAATAATGTAAATGAACAACTTACACTAGGATTGAAAAAATTGATGGAGGAGACAACGTCTGTATTTTGGGTGGACTTAGGATACAGGTTGCGCAGCCGACTGAGGGTTTCACTGCGGATTCCTGGGGGATAATTGGCATCCCATTAGTACCGTTTATTGCTCCACTATTTTCACAATGAAATTATTGTTACTGTTACTGAGTACCTAGCGGCACGACTTGGTTCAACACCGGGAAACTGAGGTCGTGGTCTCGAGTAAGTACGGGACCCACCTAAAGTATGGATAATATCTTTCCTATCAGTTTCAATAACTTAGTAGCTCTATTAACACGTGTGGTAGGCGTAGTATGAGATGCGTCTACTGCATGTCACAATTGGTGCTCACTGACATAATTAATAATGGTGTTATTATGTACTGTAATTGACTGTATTCACCTGACTGTACTAATATAAGTTATGATATACAAATGATTGTATTCATGATCAGATTTGGACATCTGATTTTGTTGCTGACTACCCTTATTACCGTCCATTTATATTTGCATATTATTTCAGTCTTATTCCAATTTATAGTGTCATCATATGCTCACACTTTATATGCACGAGTACGTTCCCTTTATTTTTACACATTCACTAGGAGTTCTGACTCCCTAAATTTGCACATCCTGGTTTTTGCATATTATCTTCCTGATCAGGTATTTGGAGAAGATCACGGGCATCTCGAGGAGTCCGGAGTTCTCTCTATTCGTTTCCTAGTATTCTCGCTTTCTTTTACTCCATCCTTTTCTTGATTTCCGATATATTGGACTCATTGCTTATTCTATTTCTATAGTTATCTGTTATCATGTGTGTTCATTCATATGTTATATTGCAATATTATTATATCGTCATAGTGATTATTTAGCATGTTCAGGTTACTTTAGACTTAGCATATATAGGTGAGGTATTCTCCTCGCGTATACACGTCGCCGATCTCGTCGCGACTCTGTTTTCACGTATTTTAGGAAGCGAGATGTGACAAGCAATGTGAAGGGCCAAGTTTCTTCAAATGGAAAGTGGCTTTTCTGTATGTTGACTATTTAGAAGAAGCACAACCACATAGTGTGTTGCTTGTATTGCCTTCTTTGTTTAGATTCTTCATAAGAGCAAGGAGTCATTGATATCAACTGCTCCATTTTCCTCTTGATCAAGCTCCAATCGTTTCAGTTGACCACCACCCTGGTCAATCCTCTTGACTTTGGGAATGAAAAATGCAATGCAATGCAGTACTTTTGAACACAGGAAAAGCTATGTACTACTAAATTCACGTTGGAAACAAGTTACAACAAAGTCACGTTTCTTTTTATTTTTTCTAAACTGTATAGAAATCATCCTACGTGATGTAAGATACATGGGATAAGATCTATTGCAAGTAGTGGAACATCAATAATTTTGGCACTTAAATCTTTTCATTCCTTCACTAAAGAGCCAAACCCATAAAGCCTAGCTAGCTCTATTGGTGAAGTATTGGAGGTGGAAACAAGAAAAGGCTAGTGTAATTAATTAGCTTGAATATATATTAGGCCTGTTTTCATTCACAATGCCTGCTCAAGAGGAAATGAAGACTTTTACTGTTCAGAAAAAGGTGGGAGAAAATTGCGGAGAGTTGTTCTTGTGTTAAGATGTAATAAAACTGACGCCAGATTATATGTGTGGGAGCAAGAGTTGCTATCATTTTGTAAACTCTTCCTAGTTAAGAGTTTGACTAGTTTTATCTTTTGGGAAAATTGACTTTAGATACCTGGAATGATACTATCCTTTGAAAAACTACCCATAGTTTGAAACGCGGTGAAAAAATCCCATTGACCCCGTTTGTTGTGTGTGCAGGTCCTTGCCCCCACTCAATTTTTTAATACCTATGTTGTCCTAGATTAAATGTCTTATCTGAGTTGATTTGAGCAGCCATCAATACTCGTCATGCGCTAGGCCTGTGGGATGGCGTGGAGGCTTTATTTTTATCCGCTCTGCTCTAATTTCTCTCCATCTCAAGGTGGATAGTTTTTTTTTGCATTGATAATTTTTTCAGAGATAATTTTTTTTTTTTTACATGGATGCTATGTTATTGTTCACTCTCAATGGATGCTAAATACACATTGAATTTTTATACAAAGATTTGCCATTAGCAATTTTTTCATAATTAAAAAATATTTATAACATATAAATCTTTATTTATTTATCTTAAACTTATAAATTTTGTACACCTCTAATATTCTGTCTACGTACTCTAAACTTTTTCCACCTTCTCAAAACATTTGTCCACCTTGCTAAATATTTTTTCCACTTTGTCAAATATTCTGTCACTTTCTCTAATATTTTGTCAACTTATTCTAATATTTTATCTACCTATTCTAGAAAAGCTTTTTTTATGCTCTAGGAATTTTCTTACATGGATATCTTTTTCACAAGGACTCAAAGACAATTTTCCATTCAATTTTCTCTCTTTCTTTCAATTTTACTTAACTTTTGTCAACCTTTTAAGATTTCTGTCTACTTTTCATCTTTTTTGTCTACCTTCATTAATTTCTTTCTAATTTTATATATTTTAGAGTAGGTAGACGAAATATTAGAATAAGTGGACAAGAAATTGAAGAAAATTGATAGAATATTGGACAAGGTGGACAAAATATTTAAGAAGGTGGATAAATATTTGAGAAGGTGAACTCAGTGGACAGAATATTACAAAATAAATTGGTGAACTAATTTATAATAAAATTTCAGAAAAATATCTCTGCAAAAAGTTTATCAATGCAAAAAAAAAAATGTCCAACATGAGGTCGACAAAAATATGAAAGAGTAAAAAATATTGCTTTCAAGCCACTGTCATCAATCTCATGTTTCATGAAAAGGAAAAAAGACAAAAGGACAAAATTGAAAATTAAATATAAAATAGGGTTTCTATCACCTTTCTCAACTTCTATCTTTTTTTATTTCTGCTTTTCTTTCCTTTTTTGTCTATCTTTGTTAATGTTCGTTTAATTTTTTAAATTTCTAGAGTAGGTAGACAAAATATTAGAGAAAGTGGATAGAATATTTGACAAGGTGGATAAAATATTTAAAAAGGTGGACAAATATTTTGAGAAGGTTGACAGAGATGATAGAATATTAAATAAAATAAATTAGTGAACTAGATTATAATAAACATTCCAAAAAATTATCTCTGCAAAAAGTTTTTCAGCAAAAAAAAATGTCTAACATGAGGTGGATAGAAATATGGAAGAGTGGATAAAAATATAGCTTCCAAGCCACTGTCATCGATCTTATGTTTCATGAAAAGGACAAAAGAACAAAAAGATAAAAAGGACAAAATTAAATATTAAATATAAAGTAGGGTTTCTATTAACCTTACTCAACTTCTATCTACTTTTTTATATTTCTGTCTATTTTTTCTTTTTGTCCACCTTTGTCAATTTCTATCTAATTTTATAAATTTTCAAAGTAGTAGACAAAATATTAGAATAACTGGACAAAAAATTAGAGAAAGTAAACAGAATATTTGATAAGGTAGATAGAAGGTGGACAGAGTGGATAGAATACTAAACAAAATAAAATGATGAACTAGATTATAATAAACATTCCAAAAGAATTATCTCTGCAAAAAAAAATTATCAATACAAAAAAATTGTCCAACATAAGGTGGACAGAAATATACAATAATGGACAAAAATATAGCCTCCATGCCATTGTCATCAATCTCATCTTTCATGAAAAGGCTAAAGAACAAAAAGACAAAATATCAGGTAGAGCCAGCTAAGTAAGGGCAATAAGGGAAATTCGAAAATAAAATGTGCCATATGGTGAGAACAGGGACATGCCCACACAACAAACTGGGTCAATGTGCTTTTTCACTGTGTTTCAAATTATGAGGTGTTTTTCACAGGAAATTATCATCCAGAGACCTAAAGACAATTTCCCTTATTTTTTTCTCTTTTCTCTTCCTTCTAATTAAAGAAATAAGTCCCACCACTATTATTATCTTCATTATGTTCAAAGGTTTCAAACAAAATTCAGACAATTCATTGGCATTACACTAGATCTTCCATGTACATATGTGGATGATGCTTGTAATAATCTTATATAGTGAAATGTACATCTGAATACTTGATTACTTTGTGTGTGAGTAATTTCATGGTAATGGTATTCTAGCAGTATATTGCATTATCTAATATGGAGGTCTAGGATAGCCATTAGTGAAGTTTGCAAGAGATGTTGTCGATGAAGCATTTCTTCAAAGAATTGGATATGAAGCAAAAGCATTGCGTTGTACCCAAAGTGACATCTACTTGAACAATAATTTAAGTTTCAATTCCAAGTCTAAGTACATTGATATTGGGTATCATTAGATGCAGGATGTAAAACTTGAGGCTGTCGTCTTGCCACATTTTAAGGGAGAGAAGGTGATGGTTGCTTTTTTTGGCCTCCTAGCGAGAGGCGTACTGAGTGAGGAATACTTCAGTTACTTCCTCAAAACTACAGAGAGAGCGGGGAGGCAGAGAGTAGAATCAATCTGATGACGAATCTTTCAAACTGGAGGAAAAGATGATGCACAAGAGTAGATCATTGTGGAAATGGACCATTATTTTGTCCCGAAAGTGCCTGATGTATTGGATAGGGTCGCTCGCTCCGGAATAGTAGTCAAAGTTCGGAGTCGAGAACTTCTTTGAGAACTCACACTCCAGGATCCCTTCGGAGAGGCGAGGAGTCAGAAATTTTGGCAGCTGAACGTGTTGGATGGCCCTACACTTGGCTTCCACGGTATATTTTTGGATTAGCTCATCAAGGACTCGGAGGTCGGGAGATCCACAAACTTCTGGCTAGCTTTTTGTTGATGGTTGATTATTCTGGAGGGCAGTGATTTGAGCCTGGAGTTGGTCGTTAAGCCACCTCAATACCTCCAGCTCATGGATGACATTTTCATAGTCAAAGGCCGTATGCTCTTGATTGCGATCCGAATGCACTTGTTGTTCCTTCATTTGCTCTGTCAGCCAGCGAGCATCTGAAGGAACTGGTCTTTGTGTCGTTGTGATAGTTGGGCACTTGCGGTTCCCTGAGGGAAAGAGGATCTGGTGTCCTTGATGGTATGCGACTGATTATTGATTGATGAAGGGATCGTGCCCCCAGCGGTTCCGATGTCCTTGCTTATGAAAGTTGTACTGGTTACGGCTTGCTTTCTTGGGGCCTCGTCGGTGTGGAAGAGACCTTTTTGAGAAAAGATTTTGGGTTTTTAGGGAAGAGATCTTGAGTGTTGGGACCCAGCTCTCAATGAGGGCACCAGTTTGTGGTGAAAATTTTTTGCTGCGAGTGATTAGACGATCGACCTATACCACAAGTGAGAGAATTGGTTTGTAAGTGCAAAATAATAATCATGACATAGAAAAGAAAATAGAGACATAGTATTTTTACGTGAAAACCCAATCAAGAAAAATCACGGAGAGGAGGTATGATTCTCGAATTTATAGAACTACAGGAATTGGATGGTGTCTCCTGAGTTTGGATTGAGTAGAAGAAAAAGAATCCCTTTCTTGCTGGAGGAGAGAGTCAATTTGTTCTGAACCATTGATGGTGAAGGAGAGCTGATGAGGTTTCTCAATGATTGCTATGTGCGTATTTATTGTAATAGCAGTGATTATGGGCTCTGAACTATTGGGATTACATGTAGGAATTGTCTGCCTTGAATGTAGGGGCGTTGCACATCTTCAATGTGGAGAGGGGAGACTGGCATGATTACAGGCGGAGATCTCAGTTGTCATTACTCGGAACTTTTTGATTTGTAATGAAGATGGAAATCTTGAATTGCAGATGATTCTGAAAGGCGATGTCTCCAGAACAGGAGGTAGCTCCGGGATAAGGCAGAACCTTCTGGAATGGAAACGGGATGTGATGGAACTCAGGGAGGATTTGGAGTGGCGGAGGCTACTGAATGAGTTGAATGACATGGTCACCTCGAATGGTCACCTCGAATGGGGTGAATGGTCGGCCGGTCACTTGTCAACATCTTGGTGGTGATTAATTTTTTAATCACTATACTTGTCAGGGTACAATGTGAAAGGACACATTTTCTCTCTAATTAAAGCATGAGAGAGAGATAATATATCTTGGTGCATGGAGATTCTTCCCATGTTATACCATTATCAGAGGCTACGGAAAGCAATTTGGATCTATAGAAGAAGAAAAAGCTCAAAAGGCATTGAACTGTGAAAAACTATATCAACAGGTGAAACATCTCATGCCAAGTTGTGAAAATTGAAGCAAAATACAGTTAAAAAGAATGTGTGAAAGAAGTAATCAATATTTTTTGATCTATCATATTGAAAATGTTTGTTTGTGAGACACTGCCTTGATGTCATGCATATTGAGAAAAATGTGCGTGATAGTATTATTGGCACATTAATCAATATACCCGGTAATACTAAGGATAAAGTCAAAAGTTGATTGCATTTGATTGAAATGGGTATATGTAAGCAGTTAGCACCAAAGCAAAAGGGACAAAATATATATTTAACACCAGCATGTCATACTTTGTCTAGAAAGGAAGACAGAATTTTGTCATTGTCATGTTGGGATTAAGGTGTCAAGCGGTTACTTATCAAATATTCAGAGTCTCATGTCAATGAAAGATCTAAAGCTTGTTGGCTTGAAATCTCATGATTGTCATTGATTGATGCCACAATTGCTAATGGTAATTATATATTCTATACTTTTGAAACATGTCCGCCAAGCCATTACCCAACTCTGCTTTTTTTCAATACAGTATGTAGCAGGGTATTTGACCCTAAAAAACTGAAAGAGTTGTAGAAAGATATTGTGGCTACCTTGTGTCAACTTGAGATATATTTTCTACCTTTATTTTTGATATCATGATGCATCTAACTATTCACTTGGTTAGAGAGATTAAACTATGTGGCTCGCAGAAGAGCATATAACACCAGTGGTGATGGTCAAGTACTTCATGGTCGACCACTTGGAATTGATTATATTAAAGTGTAATTATAGATCCTTTGGATGTTAATGCATTTCTACCAATTCCAAACGATAAGATGATGATTGTTGGTGATGCTATTGGTTCTTTTATTGCGTGGCCAGTAGAACTTGTTATTTTACATGCACATACATGTTATCAAAATTAAAGTACAAACTTATATTTGTGAATCACCTAGAGGGGGTGAATAGGTAATGTGCTAATCAAATGCCAAACAATACAGAATTAAAAACTTATTATGCAAACTAAAACTATCACACAAAGTATGACCAAAGAGTGAAGCCGAATTCTCGGTGAAAGGCTCTGAAAATCTCCTCAAGATTCCTCTAAATTAAGAGTTGAAGTGCTACTATAGCTCTTTTGGTTTAATACAAGTGTGAGCGCATACACAATATCAAGCATGTAAAGATGACAAGAAATAAGAGCATTCAAGATATCAAACAATCCCAAGCATGTATATCTATTGAGCACAAGCAATATCACACATGTAATAGATGAGCACAAATATAATAAGCATGCAAGATATAAATACAAGAGAGTTAAGAGAGAGATAAGCAATAGTAAATAAGTGAGATTTGTTTCGAGATTTGAGCCACTTGCTCTACTTCCCCGCCTTCACCGTAATGAAGAATTTCTACTAAAAATGATCCCATAAGATCACTCGGTGCAGCAACACCTACAACGAGCTCCCTCAAGAACTCAATGGACCTACAAGTTCCTCACTTATTCCCGCAAGTATAACACATGCGAACCCGCAAGCTTGCCGAGGCCGCAACCTCTACAACTCCTCAAAATATAATGGTGGAATACTTGGTGATCACTTCTCTTGATCATCAAAAACACTCTCACAAACAAGGATCCTATAGGATGGATATAATAATGAAAAGCTCAAGCTTGTGTGAGAAAATTGAAGTTCACATAGAGGGGGGTGAATAGGTGATAAACTAATCTAATGATGAATAATGCAGAATTAAAAACTATTTATGCAACTTAAAACTATTAATTTAAACACACAAGGTATAACATAAGAGTGTATCTGAATTCCCGGTGAAGGGCTCTGGACTATCTCCTTAAGATTCCTCTTGATAATTGTGGAGGTGCTGCTATGGCTCACTTGGTTGAATACAAGTATGAGCAAACAATCCCAAGCACATAACAATTAAGAACAAGATATATCAAGCATATTAAGAGGTAAGCAATGTAAGTATGCAAGATATAAACACAAGTGAGAGATAGAGAGAGCAATCGCAAACATGGGAGATTTGTTTCGAGGTTCGAGCACCCTTGCTCTACGTCCCCGCCTTCAACTCTATGAAGGATTTCCACTAGAATCGATCCCACCGGATCACTCGGTGCTGCAACACCTACAATAAGTTCACACCAGAACTCTTGGACTCACTAGTCCCCTCACTTGTTCCCGCAAGAACAAACACACGCAAGCACACTAGCTTGCCGAGGCTGTACCTTTACACCGAGCTCCTACAAGAACTCGAAACAACACGAATCCGTAAGTTCGCCTCCTCAAATACAAGGTAGAACACTTGGGTGATCTCAGCACTTTGATCACCTAAAACACTCTCACAACAAAGATCCCTAGAGGATTGATATAGCAATAGATAGCTCAAGTATGTGTGAGAAAACAAGATAGAATAGTGTAGGAAAAACTCAAGAAATCTCTTTTGAAAAGCACTCTTGAAAACTCTCCTTTTGATATGGAAGTATTTGCTCTAAAATAAATGGAGATAAACACTTAGAAAGGTAGGAAAACTAGCTTGAAAACTCACTTAAAATCTTTTTTGAAAACAACCCAAAACAACTCCAATTTATAGGCCTAAAAAATATAGCCGTTGAAGCCAACTCGCAGGAAACTCTGCTGTCGGTCAACCGGTCGGTCGAACGCCAACGGTCAAATTTTCGACCGTTGGGAAAAGCGGTCCACCGGACGGTCGACCTATACTGGGCATTGACCTAACGGTCGATCGCCTGGTCGACCGGGGCCAGCTCCAGAGAGCAGAGTTCTCTGGCGGTCAACCGGGTTGGTCGACCGGCCCTCCAGCCAAACAATCTGTGCACATCGGTCGACCGGCCCGGTCGACCGACCCCTGGTCCGGTCGACCGTCCGGTCGACCGCCAGTATAGTCTGGTTGAAAATCTGGGATTAAAAACTTAGTCTTTTTAACTCTAATAAAATCCCATAAATTCTCATAAATTCTACAAAATAGGTTCATTAACATACTTTGATATACAAACATGTTTGTTTGAAAATCAATACATATTACAAATAATTTGAACCGTTTTTGTGATATAAAAATTTTGGCCTAAACAAAAATCTGTATTTTTCAAAATCGATTTTTCCAAAACTTCTCCAGATACAAAAACAAGATATTCTAAACACTTTTAAAGCTTAGTGTGTACTACACATATGAGATGAAATATCTATGTTTTTGACAATAAGCTCTAAAATAGTTTTGATAAAACACATGTATACTTTGAAGCTTAAAAAAAAAACTAAGACGGTATTTTCTAAACACAAAACTATCTTATGAAAACACATATAAATTTTGTGTGTGTGTATATGAACTTGAGCAATCTACCAAATAATCTATCCTTTACATTTTATCTAAAAAAACAAATCTTGACACTTAAAAAATCCGACACAAGTCTTCTTGAAAATCTTCTCTTGAAAATCTTCTTTTCCTTCTTGACTTGATCCAAACCTTGATCCAATGAGCTAGACTCCTCTTGAGTACTTGATGCGATCTTGATACGCGCTTGAATCAACACGTGCTAGCTCTAAAACTTGACTTCGAATCCTTTGTTGAAGCTAAACACCTACTAAGATCTTGATCAAATATTTGAGACTAATTAAATACAAGATCATTAGTACTATAACTACATGAGTTAATCATCATCAAAACTAGAGCGACAGGCCTTGGGCCAACAATCTCCCCCTTTTTGATGATGACAAAACTCATGGAGTTATATATGCATGGATTAAAGATAAGCTTCATAGAAGCTCCCCCTTAACTCATGTATAACAATAAACAAAAAAATAAACAATGAAGTGCATAAAACTAAACAAACATATATGCATAAATAAGGAGATAAACATGCATAAACTTAAACTCACCAAATTCTTCTCCCCTTTTTGCATAAACAAAACATAAGAAAATAAACATGCATATATAAACTCTCAAAATCCTTCTCCCCCTTTTTGTCAAATCATCAACAAAGGGGCGAAAATAAATCAAACAATAAAGATATATATGTGATATACATTCATGAAGAAGAGAGACGTGAAGTTAGCTCCCCTTGCATACATGCATTACATGAAGAAGTGATGACAAAATCCTAACTCACATAAAGCATAATATACAATGCATAAGCAGAGATGTTAAGCTCCCCCTACACACGTGTACCACATAAAGAAGAGATGTCAAGCTCCTCAATATAAGATACACTCAACATGAATCTATATATAAAAGAGATGTTAAGCTCCCCTTGCATATAGGCAATACATATCAACAAATTTTGAAACCACTTTAAAATAAATTTTTGAATTTTCTCAAGTCAACAAAAAAAAAAATTTTGATACCAATGAAATCAAATTGTAGTTGACAAAACATAAGTTGGTACCACTTATAAATAAACAAAAAATTTGAGATACCAAAAGAGAACAATACATAAGCTTATTATAATACCAATAGATATTTAAATATAAGTCAAGCTTAGCATAAACATAATTTATGCTTTTAAAAATGTAATGGATATTGTAAATCAAGCACAATCAAAACATATATATGTATGAAAATGGAAATACTAATTGAAATTGATATTGATTGATATTTTAAGCATACATATATAAGAAAACATATATAAGTACACAAAAAAGAGAATTTCATGAAGTTCATGTGTATTACTCATAACTAACCACCCTATTCATGCACATGTTTAAAGATTTTTAATTTAGAGCATACAAGGCATGGTCACCCAACCATCCGCCCTAAGAAGGAAGGGATTTTCAAAAATGTGAATTTGAAAATAATTTTAACATAATTGAAAACTCTTCCAAAATAAAGAAATACCCAACTAGTTTTATGATAATCTTAAAAACTAGTACGAAGTCCTTCAAGTAAGGACTAAAATAAAAATATATCTATAAAAATATGAAAATCACTCAACAATTAACACTCAAAGTCTATAAAGCACATAAAAGACTAATGAAAATAAAGTCATGAGAAAATATAAAGTAATGTGAGTGTACAAGAATTATGTGAAAAGTATAATCATGAACACAGGCAATAAAGCTCATATGAAATTCCTTACCAAAATCATGAAAATCATCAAAGCTTAATAGGCTTCAAGGTATATATATGTTTTATTCTAACTAGAAGTATATATACATATCCCAAAAACAAATGAGTCCACAATAAAGATTTGCATGAAAAGCAAGCGACTCTAGGATAGACATGTATATCCAATAGTTTTAACAAAATTACCATATACATGAAGCTAAATACATTTTTATTGAAAACACGCACAAAAATGGGGAATACAAGTTAAAATGCAAGAATCATCAAAACTAGGCTATACTAGTACATCTAATGTGTACAAATGAGCCATTAAGCACAAACATACAATAATCAAATGTGGCTCATTAGTTGTACAAGTATATACATAAGTTTTAATGAAAACTACATTTAAACATGTAATCAAAACACGAAGCATAAAACAAAACATAGACCAATATAAGTATTAGATTAAATGCACATAATTTAGAACTAAGATATACATAATAGTTAAACTAAAGTAAGAACATAAAAATATAGGTCCATATGAACATGGGTGTATCTCAAATACTACATATGTACATCACATGTCTAATCATGACATTTAAAATAATAATCATGAAAAACTAAAACATGCTAAAAAATCAATTAATGAAAGCATGTAAACTAAATGGGAGTTTGAGATAGTTACCAAAACCATTAGGGCTAATCTCTAGATCTCCAAAACCATGATGGTCCTCCCACCAAACTCCCTTGAAAGTGATGCATCATAAATGTGACCTTTAAGCTTGAAATGCATCCACCATCAAGGCATCAACCCTCTCACGTCATGTGAGAGCCCACACCTACATCAAACACAAGTGGTGGGGATTTTGGTACCCATTTTCTTTTGGGTCCACGGGGGTTAGAATCATAAGGAATCCAAACATTTTTATTTGCAAAATTTATAGAATTTACTCTATCATAGCAAAATCTTGCAAGATGGCCTTTGCAGTCCCAATGTGTTCATTTGTACACTCCAGCATGCAATGAGTGTGATCATGATGTGCAAAGTATGCATATGTATGCCATGGGTTATGTACATGAACATGTGGAGCTTGTTTCTTTTGAAACAAGCTTTCCAATTAGAATGGTTAAATGCACAATTACTCAAAGTTGAGCTCAAGCAATTTATTCTATTTTTAAAAACTTGAATCTCATTTTTTTTAATTGTAGCATGAAGAGCATGGTAAGAATAAGAATCAATAATCTTTTTCTTTTTAGAAATGTTTTCTTTTCCTTTTTGAAATAATTTTTCTTTTCAAAGAGTTGTTTTCTTCCAAAACAATTTCTTTTTCTCTTTCCACCAAAGTGATTTTATTTTTCAAAGAATTATTTCCTTAACAAATATCATTTAATTTAGAAGACAAGAAAATGATCTCCTTTTTTAAAAATTCATTTTCTTTTGAAACATATGCAAATTTATTTTTAAAAGAGTCATTTTCTTTTAACAAAGAAGATTTTTCCTTTTTCAATTTATTGTTATCAATTTTAATGAATCATACTTTTTAAGAAGTTTTTGACAAAAGATGCAAGCTCATCATAAGACATGTCAATATCTTCTTCTAACTCAGATTCGGAATTTACCGTAAGGGGTTTATCCCCTTGGACCATGTAGCATATGTTGGAAGCATCACTTCCATCATCCGAGTCACTCCCCGCATAGTATTGCTTTTGTTCACCAAGGAGATAGAATGTTCCATACTACAAAAGTCGAATCAAAGTTAGACACCCTACATTAATCATCATTTAAGGTTGACTTTAAAGCATGGATGACTTTTGAGTTAGCCTCTAGATGTTTGCCATTTAAATAATATGAATCTTTAATTGTGGCAAGATAAACATGAATTCCTAGGGCTTTGAGGTACATGAACATCTTTGGATGTTAAGAATGTCAAATATGGGAAGTGTCATGAAATTCATATGTGTGTGTAAACAAATATTGTGATTAGCCAAAAAAATGATGATATTTAACTCAAGCTTGTTAGACCCAAATTAAGAGCACCAAGCTCTGATACCAATTGAATTTCACCTAGAGGGGGGTGAATAGGTGATAAGCTAATCTAATGATGAATAATGCAGAACTAAAAACTATTTTTGCAACTTAAAACTATTAATCTAAACACACAAGGTATAACACAAGAGTGTAGCCGAATTCCTGATGAAGCGCTCTGGACTATCTCCTCAAGATTCCTCTAGATAAGAGTTAAGGTGTCGCTACAAATGTGAGCAAACAATTCCAAACATATAACAATTAAGCGCAAGATATATCAAGCATATAAAGAGATAAGCAATGTAAGTATGCAAGATATAAAACAAGTAAGAGATAGAGAGAGTAATTGCAAACACGGGAGATTTGTTTTGAGGTTCGAGCACCCTTGCTGTACGTCCCCGCCTTCAACTCTATAAAAGATTTCCACTAGAATCGATCCCACCGGATCACTCGGTGCCGCAACACCTACAAGGAGTTCACACTAGAATTCTTGGACTCACTAGTCCCCTCACTTGTTCCCGCAAGAACAACACACGCAAGCACACTAGCTTGCCGAGGCCGCACCTCTACACCGAGCTTCCACAAGAACTCGAAACAACACGAACCCGCAAGTTTGCCTCCTCAAATATAAGGTAGAACACTTTGGTGATCTCAACACTTTGATCACCTAAAACACTTTCACAACAAAGATCCCTAGAGGATTGATATAGCAATAGATAGCTCAAGTATGTGTGAGAAAACAAGATAGAATAGTGGAGGAAAAACTCAAGAAATCTCTTTTAAAAATTACTCTTGAAAACTCTCCTTTTGATATGGAAGTATTTGCTCTAAAACAAGTGGAGATAAACACTTAGAAAGGTAGAAAAAACTAGCTTGAAAACCCACTTAAAATCTTTTTGAAAACAGCCCAAAACAGCCCCAATTTATAGGCCTAAAAAATATAGCCGTTGGAGCCAAATCAGCAGGAAACCCTGCTGTCAATCGACCGGCCGGTCGACCACCAACGGTCGAATTTTTGAACGTTAGGAAAAGCGGTCGAGATACTGGGCATTGACCTAACGGTCGACTGCCCAGTCGACCGAGGACAGTTCCAGAGAGCAGAGCTTTCTGGCGGTCGATCGGCCCTCCAGCCAAACAGGCTGTGCACGTCTGTGCACATCGGTCGACCGGTCCGGTCGACCGACCCCTGGTCCGGTCGACCGTCCGATTGGCCGCCAGTGTAGTCTGGCTGAAAATCTGAGATTAAAAACTTGGTCTTTTTAACTCTAATAAAATTTCATAAATTCTCATAAATTCTACAAAAATAGGTTCATTAACATACTTTGATATACAAACATGTTTGATTAAAAATCAGTACAAATTATAAAAAATTTGAACCATTTTTGTGATATTGAAATTTTGGCTTAAACAAAAATCTGTATTTTTCAAAATCGATTTTCTAAAACTTCTCCAAATACAAAAATAAGATATTCTAAAAACTTTTAAAGCTTAGTGTGTACTACATATATGAGATGAAATATCTATGTTTTTAACAATAAGCTCTAAAATTGTTATGATAAAACAAATGTATGCTTTGAAGCTTAAAAAAAACTAAAACAATATCTTCTAAACACAAAACTATCTTATGAAAACACATATAAATTTTGTGTGTGTGTATATGAACTTGAGCAATTCACCAACTAATATATCCTTTACATTTTATCTAAAAAAAATAAATGTTGACACTAACAAAACCCGACACAAGTCTTCTGAAAATCTTCTCTTGAAAATATTCTTTTCCTTCTTGACTTGGTCCAAACCTTGATCCAATGAGCGAGACTCTTCTTGAGTATTTGATGTGATCTTGATGCGCAAGCACTTGAATTAATACGGGCTAGCTCCAAAACTTGACTTCGGATCCTTGTTGAAGCTAAACACCTACTAAGATCTTGATCAAATATCTGAGACTAATTAAACATAAGATCATTAATACTATAACTACATGAGTTAATCATCATTAAAACTGGAGCAATGGGCCTTTGGGCCAACAAAAATTAGATAGATTTGGAAGTGGAAAACTCAAGAAAAAGATTTTGAAAACTCAAGAGAATCACTCTTGAAAAAACTCTCTTTAGATATGAAAATGAAGCTCCAAAACTTGTTGGGAAAAATCTGTTGAAGATAGAAAAAACAAGCTCTAAAAACTTCTCAAAATATTATATAAAAATTGGCCAAAAGACCCTTAAATAGAGGTTCAGAAAAACTAACCGTTATGACTCTGGACACACTGTCGGTCGAACGGCCGGTCGACCGCCAATGGTCAAATTTTTGACCATTGGGGTTGACGGTCGACCGCCAGATTGACTGTACCCAAAAATAGAGAGTAAACTCTCTTGGTTTGTCGACCGCCCGATCAACTAAGCAAGCCCCGAAAGTGGGCTTGAACCAGTCGGTCGACCGGTCGGTCGACCGCTAGTTGGAATCGTGCACATGTGCATGTCAGTCGACCGCTCGATCAACCGGCTCAGCCTTCGGTCGACCAGTTGGTCGACCGCAAGCAGCCCAAAACCACATTTTGAACATCTTTTTAAATACATTTTAAATATCAATAAATCTTCATAAATTTCACAAAAATAAGTTCACGCAAATACAATGTAGAATATGTGATCAAAAATACACATATTACAAATATGTGAACTATTTTTAAGGTAAAGAAATTAAGGAATAAACTAAACCGATATTTTTCAAAACCAACTTCTAAATGAAAATCTGATTTTTCTATAAACTTGTATAAATACAGAAATAAGATATTGAAGCACATTTGAACTATAGTGTATATGGATAGAATTCAATACACAGAGTAAATGAAATATACTTGTTTTTGATAATAAAAACAAAAATAATTTTTGATAAAAACAAAGCTTAAATACATGAATTAGATACATCAAAATAAGTAATCTAAGCATATGAAGCATAAATGCATATGGATGAAATTCAATATATATATATAAACCATGTAAACTTGTTTTGATGAAATCTATTCATGAAACCAAAAGATGTATTCATGAAACTCAAAACCAAAAGGTTAAACTAAAAACTAAAACTATTTAACATGAAAGATAATATAAATATTTTGTGTGTGTATAAGCTTGAGCAATCCACAACTAATCTATCCTTTACATTTTATCCTAAAACAAAAATCTTAAACTTACAAACTTAGTATCAAGTCATTTTGAAAATCTTCTCTTAAAAATCTTCTTCTCCATCTCAACTTGATCCAAACTTGATCCATGAGCTAGACTCCTCTTTGAGTACTTAATGCGATTTTAAAATGCGAGCTCTTGAAACAGCATGTGATGGCTTCAAAACTTGACTTCGAATCTTTTGTTGAAGCTAAACCCTGACTAAGATCTTGATTGAATATCTGAAACTTAATAAACACAAGATTACTAGTACTATAACTACATGAGTTAATCATCATCAAAACTAGAATGATGGGCCTTTGGGCCAACAATATTTTCAATTAAATATGTACAAGGGATTAATGGTAATGGAGTTGTGATGGAAAACGGCTGAAGCGAAAGGTATGGCACTACGTTTAGCAGGGAGTCAACCCACATAGCAGTCAGTCAACTTGCCAAATCAAAGGGTAGAAAATGAGAGTATTCGTAAGCAATTAAGGACATTGGGTGTATTAGAAAGGAGGATGTGAAATGATGACATCGCCAAGTGGAAATACCTACAGTTATCCTTGGATACATTCTTTCCCTAAGTGTCGAACGTTCTGATATTTTACAATTCGTAGGCAAGGAGGAGATAGCACAACATACATCATTAATGTATTATAAGTGAGTCATTAATGTTTATGAATTTTTATGTATTAAATATTTTTATTTTTTAATTATTATTTATATGTTTTTTAGGTTTTTATATCAAATGTGTGCTCAGATGGGCATTAGTGATTTTTATGATTTCATTTGTCCAAACAATATTGCATGTATTCCTGGTGCTCTGATTGGTGTTGAAAAGAAAAAGCTAAATTTATCGTGAAGACAATGTAAAGATGTCAATGCGGGGTCGGCTGTATTTTGCATTATTTAATACGAGATAAGAAATCGAGTTTTATGATAAAATTTAATTGTTATTTTTATTTAATTATTAACTTCTTTTATAGTTCACATTAGATGTTATGCGTGATTGACCCTCACAATACTACTTCATTTTGGTTGGACTCGTTACATGATAAGCCCGCTAAATAATATTGAGAACGTGATTAATATGTGAGTGTTTAATACTTATATCCACTTTATCAGCTCTAGTATAAAAATTTTATTAATATTATTTTTTGTTTTATGACAAGAGTCATCCATATGTTTATCACAACAAATAGCAATCAAAATATGCGGTCCACGAGTATGTGTCCTACATGTTGGAATATTAAGATATTTTTTTAATATTTGATACTTTTTAAAATTAACAATATTTAAATTATATTTTATTAATCTAATTATTGTAGTGTCCTCGTCAACCCGATAACGTGGTGTGTGAATGCTACATGATGCAGTTTATACGGGAGATCATTACCTCTCAATGAAATTTTATTCCAATACGTGTCTAGTTATTTGCCTTCAAGTTATTTTGTATTATTTTGTTAATATTAAACTAAACACAAATAATTAATATATTTGCAGTTTAATAAAGAAATATATACAGAAGATGAAGTGGATGATATTCGAGAAGAGTGGACAGAATTGATTCTAGAGCATACTTAGTAGTAAGTATTTTCATATTTTATATACTTGTGATATTTGTGATATTTGCATTTTAGATGTGTATTGTATTCTAATTCGGATGTGGGTACTTAAGATACTTTTGATTATATTTCATTTTGGTGCTTGTATACGGATTAAGGTGTGTATTAATATTTGTATTGGAATTGATTTTTATTTTGGTGCATGTCTCTCATTAGTGGCTCAAGTATTAGAATTTTTGTATTATGACATAAGATATATGAAATTTGTATTATATCTTTACTGATATTGAATGGAATTGTTGCTATTGAAAGGAAATGGTTGAATGTATTAAATCTTTATTGGTGTTGAAGGGAACTGTTGAATGTACATGTATATATGAATGTGTACAGGTTATATAAATGTATATGTGCATGTACCTGCCATTGTACAGAAATAAATATTTTAAAAAAGACTTTTATTGTCAAAGCTTTCAATAGCAGTTTTTGAAGAATCGTCATTAAAGCTTTTAATGATATTTTTGACAAACCGTCGTTAAAACTTTTAAAGACGGTTTTTGACCAAAAACCGTCGTTATATCCCATATATGATGGCGGTTTTTAATCACCGTCATATATCTAGGATTTTTAACAAGTCCTGAATAGATGACAATTATTTAAACCATTTAATGTCGGTTTCTAACTAGCGTGAATCATGTGTTCTGTACAAGTGTTCGGAAAAATTCATGTTGTTTTGGTACAATCACTCTATTTGTTTTGATAATTACAAAATTCTTGTTGTTTTGGTACTAACAATTTTGTTTAAGTGTTTTTAAACTTTTAGGTTTCAAGAGTTGGTGTTTGCTTCACTCTACCTCTGAAGGAAGGTAATGAATTACTCCAGTTGATTCAAGCATGAGGTTCAAGCTTAAAGATCAAGACATTTGGAGAAACCAACTTGAAAAACACTTGGAGTTGATAAAATATCTAGTTGTAAGAATTAGCATGTTTAAAGTTTAAAATGATAGATTGAATGCTCAAGAAGTTTTCACATACATAAAGATTTTCCACAAAACAAGTTTATTATAGTTTATATCTTGATATATGATATCATGATCTATAAATGTATTTCATAGCTTAATATGTGTTTCCTATTCATCTATGTTTTAAGAAAATCAAAAAAAGTTTTTGAATTTACAAGTTATTGAGATTTTGGGCCAAGGCCGGTCGACTGATGGTGCGCAGAGTTAAACTATATGCTCTATTCATTTGATCGCCCGATCGACCGAACATGCACAAAGTTGTGCACTGACTTGGTTACTTGTCTGATTGACTGCTCGGTCCATCGCATGCCAGAGCTCAAGTTATAAGCTATGTTGGCCAGTCGATTGAGCGGTCGATCGCCAATGTGAGTTCAGTTTGAACTCTGTTTGCCCTCTGGCCAGTTGACCGCCTGGGCGACCGCTGGTAACGACTATATTGTGTTTAGCCTTTACCGATCGACCGCCAGTGTACCCAGATATGGAATTTGAATTCCAATGGGTATTTTCAGTTTTAAATTGTTTTGTCTTATTCCTAAATGGGTACATTTTATTTTTTAATGTTTTAACAACTATATTATATTTAGATTACTCTCTAATGATATTTACCTATTGCCTATAATTATGGATCATTTGTGAGGATTTTAATCATCAAGAATAACAAAGAAAAACCAAGGAAACTCGAGAGAATTTGTTTGAAAAGTTTCAAGTTTCCAATTTTCAATGTGCCCTCATTTCAAATCATTTTTTTGAAAGTTTTTTAAGCTCTAAGAGTTCAATTTTTCAATTGTTTTTCTCTCACATACTTCTTGAGCCAAAATCTCCATTTATTCTATAGAAAGTTGTATTAAGAGAGTTTGTGATCCTTATGATCACCAAGTGTTTTGTAAACTTATTCCTTGTTGTGCCATGGCTCTTAGAAAAGTGGGAAGAATATTTTATAGACAAGGTAAAATGAGCAACTTTAGAAGAGAGAAGTGTTGGCCCAAGGATACACTCTCCGGTTTTTATTTTGATAATTACAAACCACATGAAGTTATTCAGTACTAATCAAGTTCAAGCGTTTTAATACTTTTCAGGGTTTAAGAGGATTCAAAGTGTTTCTTCCTCAAAAATAAAAAGTTTTGAAGTCTCAAGTTTACTCAAATTGAGATTCAAGTTAGGACAATGAAGTTCGACGATTTGAAGAAATTTACTTGAAGATTGCTTGAAGATATATTGAACATATATAAGAAAATAGTTTGTAATGCAGAATTGAAGCTCAAGAAGTCACACACAAAACAAGTTTTCATATCTAGTTTTCCCGTTTAAGTATTTTAAAAAAATTGGTATTTGATACATGTCTCATATTTTTTCAAATTTATATATCATGTTTCTATCATGTATCTCATAGCCTATGTATTGTCAAAATACTTTTCAAACTAATACAAAATATTTAAAATGAGTTTGATTTCAAAAACTTTCTAAAAAATGTGTTTTAGGCTTGGCCAGTCGACTGTGAAATCAACTAGAGGGGGGTGAATAGGTGATGGCTATACTAAGTGGCAAATAATGCGGATTAAAAAACTATTTAAAAATAAGCAACAACAATAATAAAACTTGCAAGAAAGTAGAGAAATAGTAGTGCAAGTAAAGGAGAGAGAGAGTTTAAAGATATGTGGACAATCGGAAACACGAGAATATGTTTTGAGGTTCGACCCACTGCTCTACGTCCCGCCGTCAACACGATGAAGGATTTTCACTATACTTGAGCCCACCGGATCGTCAATACAAGTTCTCACTAGAACTCTTAGGACACACTTATCCTCTCTCACAGTGCCGCAATAGCAACTTAGAGCTTACTAGCTCGCTTGAGGCCGCAACCTTTACAACTTCTCAATTTGAGGAAATGGTGATCAACACTTGACCACAAACAAAGCTCACATGCACAATCCAATAACCAAGATGAGGAGATGAAACTTTAGGGATTGTGTAGTATAAAAATCTCGAAGAAAGTAGAGGAGAAAGCTTCAAGCTAAAGCACAATAGGATTGGAAAATTTGGCTCAAGGGAAACTCTTTTGCTAAAAAGGCTAAACTTTGAAAAACTTTGATCTTAAACTTGTAAATCTTGTATTTGAGTTGTATAACACTCCCACTATTTATAAGGGATGAAAACTAGGTTAGAAAAGCCAATAGATTCGTTGGGAGAAGGCCCAACAAAAAACCTACATATAGCCGTTAGCAACCAGTCAGCAGACTTTGTCTGCTGCCAGTCGACCGGGCCGGTCGACCGCCAACGGTCGAATTTCTGATCGTAGGGAAAGCAGTCGACCGGACGGTCGACCGGAACAAACATAGAGCTCTGCTCTTTCTGCCGGTCGACCGGGACGGTCGACTGATGTGCACACATGCACATTGGTGCATGTCGGTCGACCGACAGAGCAGTTCTGCTCTGCCAGCGGTTGACCGTGCGGTCGACCGGACAAGGTCAAAAGATAGATTTTGAAAAGATTTTTGAAGTCTAAAATTTTTCGATAAAATTTCTTTTAGATGGGTAGATACAAATAAAGTTCTAGGGCTTGGAAAGACCAGAGTGTGATCATAGATCAATACTAATAAAATTTGAACTATATTTTGATAGAAATTCTGTATCTAAACTAAAAACCGTTTTTCCAAAATCTTGTTTTTCCAAAAACCGATTTTTTTCAAACTTCATTTTTCTGAAACTTGGTGAGAAATTTTGTAATAAGATTTTGTTTGAAAGCATGAAGCAACATCAAATGTGTGTGTGGCAATCCCAAGGTTATCAACCTCTATCATCTCGATTTTGACAAATAGATTATAAATCCTAACTAAAATGAAAAATATAAAGATACAATCTTGTAATATAGTCTTCTCAACTTGTTTGATCCTGGAGCTCTTCTAGTAAGCTAGGCTCTAGGATCTAAATCTTCACGGCTTCCAAATGTGTGAGTCTTGTGTTGGAGCCGTCAATCAACCTATGTTTTTACCTGAAACTCATTTAAACAATCTTGCTAATATCTAACTACATATGGTTTGTTATCATAAAAACTTGGGGCTAATGGCCTTTGGGCCAACAATCTCCCCCTTTTGATGATGACAAAACATATTGAGTTATTACAAATATTTTGGGTGGAGACTTCTAAAAATACACCTAGAGGGGGGTGAAAAGGTGTAAGGCTAATCTAATGATCAATAATGCGGAGTTAAAAACTTAATGCAACACACTTAGTGTAATCAAAGAGTGTAGCCGAATTCCCGGTGAAGGGCTCTGGACTATCTTCTCTGAATTCCTCTAAATAAGAGTTGAGGTGCTATGTAAAGCTTTCTTGGTTAAACACAAGTATGGGCACACACAAACAACACAAGCATGATATGATATGGCAATATGATGCAATGCATAATGTAAGAGAGAGTTAGAGAAAGTGGATCAAACGCAAACACCAAGATGTGTTTCGAGGTTCGAGCACACAGCTCTACGTCCCCGCCTTCACACAGAAGGATTTCAACTAACTCGTCCACACAGAACTTCCCACCCAGGGAACCTCCACTGAGGATTTGGGTAAATACAACTGGGAGTACACAAATCTGCTCTCTAACAAATACAACCTCTACACTTAGAGGAAAGGCCCAAGCCTATACAATATCAACCTCACAAATGAGGGATAGGCACAAAGCCACACAAACAACAATCACATCACACTTGAGGGATTCCAACACAATCTCCACCTCTCACTAGAGGGAGCCAAATACCACTTTCACAATCACCTCACACTTGAGGGATAACAACTCAATCACCTCTCACTAGAGAGATATCACAATGAATGGAAGGTTTACAACTTGGTGGTCTAACAACCACAAATCAATTTTCTCACTAAAACAAAGATCCTATAAATAGGATAGAATGATAAGCTCAAGTGTGAGAAATAAAGAGTTTGAAAATTAAAAACTCAAAGAAAAACTCTTGAAAAAACTTCTAGAGAGATATAAAAATAAAGATCAAAACCAATCCCAAAGACTTTCTTTTTCTTTGAATTTTCCAACCCTTTTAAAACAAAATAAAGATGAAATCTTTAGGCTTAAAAACTCTTTTGAAAACTAGTGTTAAAACACTTGAGAAGATGAAAATTTGCTCTTTTAATTCTTGTTGAAAACAACCAAGAAATGGGTATTTATACCCTCAATTCAAATCTGCCCGTTTGCAGCTGAAAAGGGCCAGATTGCCCTTCCGGTCGACTGGCCAACAGTCAAATTTTTGACCGTTGCGCCTGCCGGTCGACCGCCCGATCGACCGGGACTGGATCCAGAGAGCAACGACTCTCTGACCGGTCGATTGCCCGGTCGACCGAAGCCGGATACAGAGAGCAGACTCTCTGTCCAGTCGACCGCTCGGTCGATCGGAGGCTTTTCCAGAGAGCAGAGCTCTCTGGCGGTCGACCGGCCTCCCCAGCTTGGCTGTGTGCACGTTCTGTACACGTCAGTCGACCGGCCGGTCGACCGCCCACTGCTACGGTCGACCGGCAGTCAGCCAGTCTAGCTTAATATAGGTCTTAAAACTAGGGTTTTTATTATCAATTAAATCCCATAAAATCACATAAATTCCACAAAAATCGGTTCATGTTATATCTTTGAAAATACAAACATGTTTGAGTAAAAATTAAATCATGTTACAAACATTTTAAACCATTTTTGTGACATGGAAAATTTGCCTTAAACCAAAAATGGTATTTTCTAGAAACCAAACTTCTAAAGGAAAATACAGTTTTTCTATAAACTTGTATAAATACAAAAACATGATATTAAAACAACTTTGAAGCATATAGTATATGGATAGAATCCAATATACATGAATGGTATTATATCTATGTTTTTGACATTAAATCCAAAAATGAGTTTTGTCTAAATGTAAAACACCAAATACATGAATAGTGTATCAAAATAAGTTTTTCTAAGTATGTGAAGCATAGATGTATATAGATCAAATCTAATATATATTAAACCATGTAAACTTGTTTTGATTCTATCTATTCATGAAAGCCAAGATCGGTTAAACCGAAAACCAAACCAAAACATGAAACGTGTGTGTATTGTGAACTTGAGCATATCACACTATCTAATCTTTACAATGGATCTAAATAAAATCTGAACTAAACAAACCGATGTCTTCTTGTAGAACGCCGTCTCCAAGTTGACTCGATCCAACGAGCTTGACTCCATCCGAGTGCTAGATGTGAACTTGACGCTCGAGCTCTTGAATCACCATGTGAAAGCTCCAAAACACCTTTGTTGAAACTAATCACCTTACTAATAACTTGATCAAATATCTGAACTAAATATCACAAGATTATTAGTAAACTATAACTACATGAGTTAATCATCATCAAAACTAGAGTGAAAGGCCTCTGGGCCAACAATCTCCCCCCTTTTGATGATGACAAAACTCATGGAGTTATATATGCGTGGTTAAAGTTAAGCTTCATAGAAGCTCCCCCTTAACTCATGCATAGTAATAAATAAGTAGAGATATGTCATGAATGCTATAAACATGAACATGCTTTTGATACCAAATTTTAAAATAAACATGTTCTTAAATAATTGCTCTTGATACCAATAAAAATTTCAATAAAAGCTCTTGATACCAACAAAACAAAAACAACAAAATATGTTTTTGATACTAATATCCATGCTCTTGATACCAATATCAACAAAACATAAAACAAATTTTTTAATATAGACTTTGATATAAACTTAAATAAACATGCATATATACTAAAATTCTTCTCCCCCTTTTGTCAATCATCAACAAAGGGGTTAAAGTAAAAAAATGTTCTCCCCCTTTTTGTCAGAAACAAAAATCAACAAAGGGGTACTAATATTTTTCTCCTTTTTATGCATAAATCAAAACAATAAAATATATAAATAGAGAAGATGTTAAGCTTCCCTTGCATATAATCCATACAAATCAAAACATTATGATACCAATTGAAAAAAATATATCAATTTAGTGCAAAGGTATACATAGAAACATCATGATACCAAATGATGATACCAATTGAAAATAAACTAAACATTTTGAAGATACCAAAAAAAATTTTGATATCAATTGAAAGATATAAACATAAAGGTAATCTTGATACCAATTGTAAAAATTTGTACATATTGAAAATATTTACACTTTTGATACCAATTTAAAAAACATACACCAATCCTTTTAGTTAAATACTAAACTCATTTTGTAATGAGATACCAAATAGAGAATAATATCAATTTAATATTTTTGATACCAATATTTAAAATGAAACATATACCAATTGAAAATAATTTTCATCAGGAGCGTATGATACCAAATTAAAAATTAACATCATTTTTCAACATAAAGAGTGGGGTAAGATACCAATAGTAAACAAAACCATTTGAAAGGTAAAATATGAATTTTCTCCCCCTTTATGAAATACCAAATAAAATGATGCATAAGCTTGTATAAGATACCAATTGAAAATAACCAATTGAAATATAATTGTCATTTAAGGAATCAAGCTTAGTATAACTAAAATTTGTGCTCAACCAAAATTTGTGCTCAAAGATATAGAGATATAGTAAGCACAAATAAAAGTAAATACATATATATGTGTTAGAAAATTGAATACCAATCAAAATTGATACTATTTGAAGTGTAAGCATACATATATAAAAACATATATGGATATACAAAATGAATGTCAAATAGTGATACCAATTGAAAAGATACAATGATACCAATTGAAACTATAATGAGAATCAAGTGTATAACTCATATTCCCTACCACCCATTTCATGCACATGTTTTAAATAGATTTTCAATATGAGCATACAAGGCATGGTCGCCCAACCAACCGCCCTTTGATGGGTAGGGGTTTTCAAAAATAAGTTTGAAAATAATATAACACGTTTGAAAAACTCTACCATATGATGATACGAACTAGTTTATGAAAAATTTGAAAACTAGTACGAAATCCTTCAAGCAAGGAATAAAGCAAAAATATATTTCATGAAAAACATGTAAGTCACACGATCATCAACACTCAAAATCTATAGGGCACATATCATACTCATGAAAACAAAATCATGAGAAAATATTAAGTAAAGTGAGTGTATAAGAGTTATGTGAAATACATCATCATGAAAATAGGCAATCAAGCTCAATATGAAATTCCTTAAAACATGAAAGTCATCAAAACTAGAATCCTTCAAGGTATATGTATGTTTTGTACAAACAAAAGTATACATACATATTCAAACATAACGAGTCCACAAAAGTATATGCATGAAGGCAAGTGGCTCAAGGATGTATATGTACAACTAATAGTTTAGACAAAATTGACATATACATGAAGTTTAAACATAAACATGAAAACATGTTAAAAATATAGAATACAAGTCAAAATGTATGAATCATCAAAACTAGGCTATACTAGTACATCTAATAAGTACAAATGAGCATTTAGGCACAAACATATAATAATCTATTTGTGGCTCACTAGTTGTACAAGTATATACACAAGTTTCAATGAAAACTAACATCTAAACATGTAGTCAAAACATGAAGCATAGAAATCAAAACAAAACTTATATGATCATTATGGTAAATGCACATATGTTAGAACTAGGACATACACATTAGTTAAACTAAAGTGAAAACACTAAATATAAATCCATATAAACATGGATGTCTCAAATACTAATTATGTATATCACTAATCTAAATATCATAACATTTAACATACTAATCATGAAACATCAAAACATGCTAAAAATGAGTAATATAAAAGCATGTAAAAATAAATGGGAGTTAGAGATCGTTACCAAAATCAATAGGGCACATCTTCATATCTCCAAACCATGGTGGTCCTCCCACCAAACTCTCCTTGAAAGTGATGCATCCAAATTGTCCTCTTTAAGCTCGGAACGCATCCACCTCAAGGCACCATCACTCTCACGTCATGTGAGAGCCCACACCTACATCAAATAAAATAGAAGTGGTCTTTGGTACCCTTACTCTTTTGGATCCATGGGGGTTAAATTCTTTCCTAACCCAAACAAATTTATTTGCTAAATTTGAATCATGTATCCTATCATAGCAAAATTTACCAAGGTGGCCCTTACGTCCACAATGTGTACAAGTGTACACATGAGCATACATAGTGTGATGAGTGTGAACATGAGAAGCATGTGTATGCCGTGGTTTGTGTGCATGCATAGGAGGAACTTGTTTCTTTCGAAACATAGATTCCAAACGTGTGTGGTTCAAAGCACAATGGCTCAAAGTGGAGCCCAAACATTCAACATTCTTCTTTAATAAATTTATCATTTTCAATGTTTGAAGAAGTGAAGCATGCAATAGGTGAGCTAGAAGATGAAGCTACACTAGCATGGCAAACATGTGAGTCCATATCATTTTTCAAAGCAATATTTTTCTTAGAAAACCAAATCTAATTCTTTTGAAATAGAAATAATTTTATTTTTCAAAGAATCATTTTCTTTAATACAAAATCAAGTTTTGAAGTTATAGTCTCATTTTTCTTCAAAACAATTTCACAATCATTTTTACTTTTCAAAATCTTGTTATCATTTAAAACAAATTCAAGTTAGGTTTTCAAAGAGTCACACTCATTTGAAATCTCAACCTTCTCTTGTAAAGCCAAATCAAGTTTTGAACACAAATCCTTATTTTCTTCTTTTAGTCCAAAACTTTTCTTTTTCAAAAGATTAAATTTTTCAAGCAATTTTTCACAAACAATTGATAGTTTTTCATGTAAAGCATCAGCATCAATATGATCATCGCCGGAAGAACTAGCACAATCATCTAGTTGGGATTCCAAATATACCTCAAGGGAGTCATTCCCTTGGACCATATAGCAATGTTGTTCGGATTCATCTCCACTAGATTCCTTCTCCATAATGTTTGGCGTTTGAAGCTCGGAGGAGGTCAAAGTGTTCCACACTGTAAAAGTGAAATCACAATGAGAAACCAACATAAGAGATTCTTTATTAAGCGTGCTTCTAAGTGCCTCAAGGGCTTGTGCATTGGCCTCTATATGCATGCTATTACCAAGATAGGATTTCTTGGTGGTGGTAAGGAAAACATGCAAGTCTAGGGTTTTTAGTTACATGGACATCCTAGCCTTCCAAACAACAATGTTAGAAGTATCAAACATAGGTGGGGTCATGAAGTCCATGAGTGTGTGTAAACAATATAAGTGTGCAAATGCAACTATAGATTAGCTAACCAAGATTACACTCCTGGGTGGTTAAACCTAATATCAGAGCGTAGGCTCTGATACCAATTAAAAATACACCTAGAGGGGGGTGAATAGGTGTAGGGCTAATCTAATGATCAATAATGCGGAATTAAAAACGTAATGCAACACACTTAGTTTAACCAAAGAGTGTAGCCGAATTCCGGTGAAGGGTTCTGGACTATCTCCTCTGAATTCCTCTAAATAAGAGTTGAGGTGCTATGTAAAGCTCTCTTGGTTAAACACAAGTATGGGCACACACAAACAACACAAGCATGTATATGATATGACAATATGATACAATGCACAATGCAAGAGAGAGAGTTAGAGAACGTGGATCAAACACAAACACCAAGATATGTTTCGAGTTCGAGTACACAGCTCTACGTCCCCGCCTTAACACAGAAGGATTTCCACTAACTCGTCCACACAGGACTTCCCACACAGGGAACCTCCACTGAGGATTTGGGTAAATACAACCGGGAGTACACAACTCCTCTCTATAACAAATACAACATCTACACTTAGAGGCAAGGCACTAAGCCTACACAATATCAACCACACAAATGAGAGATAGGCACAAAGCCACACAAACAACAATAACCTCACACTTGAGGGATTCCAACACAAGATCCACCTCTCACTAGAGGGAGCCAAATACCACTTCCACAATCACTTCACACTTAAGGGATAACAACTCAATCACCTCTTACTAGAGGGATATCACAATGAATGGAAAGTTTACAACTTGGTGGTCTAACAACCACAAACCAATTTTCTCATTAAAATAAAGATCCTATAGATAGGATAGAATGCTAAGCTCAAGTGTGAGAAAAAAGAGTTTGGAAATCAAAACTCAAAGAAAAACTCTTGGGAAAACTTCTAGAGAGATATAAAAATGAAGATAAAAACCAATCCCTAAGACTTTCTTTTTCTTTGAATTTTCCAACCCTTTAAAACAAAATAAAGATGAAATCTTTAGGCTTAAAAACTCTTTTGAAAACTAGTGTTAAAACACTTGAGAAGATGAAAATTTTGCTCTTTTAAATTCTTGCTGAAAACAACCAAGAAATGGGGTATTTATACCCTCATTTCAAATCTGCCCGTTGGCAGCTGAAAAGGGCCAGATTGCCCTTCCGGTCGACCGGCCAACGGTCAAATTTTTGACCGTTGCGCCTACCGGTCGATTGCCCGGTCGACCGGCCAATGGTCAAATTTTTGACCGTTGCGCCTGCCGGTCGACTGCCCGGTCGACCGGCCAATGGTCAAATTTTTGACCGTTGCGCCTGCCGGTCGACTGCCCGGTCGACCGGGACTGGATCCAGAGAGCAATGGCTCTCTGGCCGGTCGACCGCCCGGTTGACTGAAGCCGGAAACAGAGAGGAGACTCTCTGTCTGGTCGACCGCTCGGTCGACCGGAGGCTTTTCTAGAGAGCAGAACTCTCTGGCGATCGACCGACCCGGTCGACCGGCCTCCCCAACTTGGCCGCGTGCACGTTTTGTGCACGTCGGTCGACCGGCCCGGTCAACCGCCCACTGCTACGGTCGACCGGTCCGGTCGACCGGCAGTCAGCCAGTCCAGCTTAATATAGCTCTGAAAAACTTGGGTTTTTATTATCAATTAAATCCCATAAAACCACATAAATTTCATAAAAATCAGTTCATGTTATATCTTTGAAATACAAACATGTCTGAGTAAATATCAAATCATGTTACAAACATTTTGAACCATTTTTTTGACATGAAAAATTTGCCTTAAACCAAAAACGGTATTTTCTAGAAACCAAACTTCTAAAGGAAAATACAATTTTTCTATAAACTTGTTTAAATACAAAAACATGATATTGAAACAACTTTGAAGCATATAGTATATGGATAGAATCCAATTTACATGAAAGGTATTATATCTATGTTTTTGACATTAAATCCAAAAATGAGTTTGTCTAAATACAAAACTCTAAACACATGAATAGTGTAACAAAATAAGTTTTTCTAAGTATGTGAAGCATAGATGTATATAGATCAAATCTAATATACATTAAACCATGAAACTTGTTTTGATTCTATCTATTCATAAAAGCCAAGATCGATTAAACCGAAAACTAAAACCAAAACATGAAACGTGTGTGTGTTGTGAACTTGAGCATATCACACTATCTAATCTTTACAATGGATCTAAACAAAATCTTAACTAAACAAACTGATGTCTTCTTGTAGAACGCCGTCTCCAAGTTGACTAGATCCAAACGCGATTCAACGAGCTTGACTCTATCCGAGTGCTAGATGTGAACTTGACGCTGGAGCTCTTGAATCACCATGTGAAAGCTCCAAAACACCTTTGTTGAAGCTAATCACCTACTAATAACTTGATCAAATATCTGAAACTAAATATCACAAGATTATTAGTAAACTATAACTACATGAGTTAATCATCATCAAATAGAGTGTAAGGCCTCTGGGCCTATGCCTATGCCCATGCCTATGCCAGGCCAGATGTACCGGTGAAGGGTTCTGGACTAACTCCTCTGAATTCCTCTAAATAAGAGTTGAGGTGCTATATAAAGCTCTCTTGGTTAAACACAAGTATGGGCACACAATCAACACAAGCATATATATGATATGATGCAATGCACAATGTAAGAGAGAGAGAGTTAGAGAAAGTGGATCAAACGCAAACAACAAGATATATTTTGAGGTTCGTGCACACATCTCTACGTCCCCGCCTTCACACAGAAGGATTTCCACTAACTCATCCACACAGGGCTTCCACACTGGGAACCTCCACTTAGGATTTGGGGCAAATACAATTGGGAGTACACAACTCCTCTCTCAACCAATACAGCCTCTCACTAGAGGCAAGGCGCAAACAAATCACCTCGGCACTTAGATGGATAGGCACTTAGCCAAACAATAAATCAATCACCTCACACTTGAGGGATTCCAACACAATCTCCACCTCTCACTAGAGGGAGCCAAATACCACTTCCACTATCACCTCTCACTAGAGGATATCAACTCAATCACCTCTCACTAGAGGGATATCACAATGAATGGAAGGTTTACAACTTGGTGATCACAAAGACCACAAACCAAATCTTTTCTCACTAAACAAAGATCCTATAGATAGGATAGAATGATAAGCTCAAGTGTGAGAAATAAAGAGTTTGAAAATCAAAAACTAAAAGAAAAACTCTTGGGAAAACCTCTAGAATGAATATAAATTGAAGATCAAACATAATCCCAAAGACTTTCTTTTTCTTTAAATTTTTCAACCTTTAAAACAAAATAAAGATGAAATTTTTAGGCTTAAAAACTCTTTTGAAAACTAGTATTAAAACACTTGTAAATGGGAGAAATTTTGCTCTTGAAATTCTTATTGAAAACAACCAAGAAATGGGTATTTATACTCTCATTTCAAATCTGCCCGTTAGCAGTTGAAAAAGGCCAGATTACCCTTCTGGTCGACCGGCCGGTCGATCGGTCAACGGTCAAAAATTTGACCGTTGAGCCCAGCGGTCGACCGCCCGGTCGACCGTGCCCAGAACCAGAGAGCAACGACTCTTTAGTTGATCGACCGCCCGGTCGACCGAGCTAGATACAGAGAGCAGAGCTCTCTGTCCGGTTGACCGCCCGGTCGACCGGCCTCCCCAGCAAGGCTGCGTGCACGCTCTGTGCACGTCGGTCGACCGGCCCGATCGACCAGCAACTTGCCAGCCAGATAGATTTGGGACTAAAAATCTTAGGTTTTTATCTTTTATAAAATCTCATAAAAACACATAAATTTCACAAAAATCAGTTCATGTTATATCTTTGAAATACAAACATGTTTAAGTAAAAATCAAATCATGTTACAAACATTTTGAACCATTTTTGTGATTTGAAAATTTGTCTTAAACCAAAACTGTATTTTCCAAAACTTGAATTTTTGAAATGGATCCGATTTTTCCAAAACACATGTAAATACAAAAACATGATATTTAAACAACTTTGAAGCATATAGTATATGGATAGAATCCAATATACATGAAAGGTATTATATCTATGTTTTTGACATTAAATCTAAAAATAAGTTTTGTCAAATACAAAACTCCAAACACATGAATAGTGTATCAAAATAAGTTTTTCTAAATAGATGAAGCATATATGTATATAGATCAAATCTAATATACATTAAACCATGTAAACTTGTTTTGATTCTATCTATCCATGAAAACCAAGATCGGTTAAACCGAAAACCAAAACCAATAAACATGAAACTTAAAACAAGTGTGTGTTGTGAACTTGAGCATATCACACTATCTAACTTTACAATGGATCTAAACTAAATCTTAGACTTAAACAAACCGAAGTCTTCTTGTAGAACGTCGTCTCCAAGTTGACTCGATCCAAACGCGATTCAACGAGCTTGACTCCAACCGAGTGCTAGATGTGAACTTGACGCTCGAGCTCTTGAATCACCATGTGAAAGCTCCAAAACACCTTTGTTGAAACTAATCACCTACTAATATCTTGGTTAAATATCTGAAACTCAATATCACAAGATTATTAGTAAACTATAACTACATGAGTTAATCATCATCAAAACTAGAGTGGAAGGCCTCTGGGCCAACATGATGATGAGTGTGTTTCCCTTGGGATTTTCCTTCAGGAAACATAGATGTAAATTTAGTCATGTCAAATGCACATTTCTTTAAGGTTGTATCCAAAACTTCAATACGTTTTTGGATCTCTAAAAATTCATTTTTATTACAAGTAGAGATTGGGTTTTTGCCTTTACAAGAAGTTTTATGTTTTTCAAAATCCTTTTTTATTTTCTCAAAAGAGTTTGACAATTCATTTTTCTCATTTAAAACAAGCTCAAATTTATTCTTTAAAGAATGATTTTCCTTTTTCAATTTTTTATTTTGAGTAAGTGAAATTTCATACCTACTTTGTAATTCTTCGAAAAAATGAGCTAGTTCATCCATAGTTAAATTTTCATCATCTAAGGAGTTTTCTAGGTTTACCTTAGAAGCACCATCGCCATGTGCCATGAAACACATGTGTGCGGTGTCGATCTCCTCTTCGGATTCTGACTCCAAGTCATCCCACGTGGCCACCATTGCCTTCTTCTTCTTTTGCACGTTCCTTGAGGTAGTAGCTTGTAGAGAGGGGCAATCGGCAATTAGGTGTCCCGTTTTCTTACAATGAAAACATGGACCCGGTTCCTCCCTTTTCTTTTCAAATCTTCCTTAAGGTCTTCCTCTTCGGAAGTTGCTTTGTCTACCTTTCTTGTAAAACATTTTGCCCACCTTTCTTATGAGCATGGCAAAGTCTTCGTCGTAGTCTTCCGATGAATCCTCTTCATCATAGGAGGATGGAGTTGCCTTGAAAGCAAGCACTTTCTTCTTTGGTGCCTCCCTTTCTTCTCTTACTTTCATCTCTATCTCATGGGTTATGAGATTGCCGATGAAGCCGGAAAAGTCCTTCTCCTCCCTATTGTTTAGTTCTTTGAGTGTGGTTGCCTTGACTTCCCAAGACTTGGGAGAGCTCTAATGACCTTTCGAATCTTTTGATCATTGTCAATGTTGTCACCTAAAGAAGATCAAGCATTAGTAATCTTGGTGAAATGAATGAGCATATCATCTATACCTTCATTATCAAGCATATAAAAACTCTCATATTGAGAATAGTGCAAGTCAATTTTACATCTCTTGACTTGCGACGTCCCCTCATGAGTAATAATAAGAACATTCCACACTTCATAAGCAGATTTGCAATTAATGATGCGTGAAAGATCATCTTCATTTAAATCTTGAGTGAGTGCATATTGGGCTTTAGCATTGGCCTCATAGTCCTTAGTGGTTGCTTCGGACTATGTGTTCTCATCAGTGAGAGGTTCAATAAATTCTTTGGTGATGGACTTGGCAACTCTAACTCCTAGGGATTTTAGGAATAGGTTCATTTTGACCTTCCAAATAGGAAAGTTCAACCCATCAAATTTGGGTGGGGACTTGATGCTAGAAAAGTCAACTGATGCCATGAATACAAGTATAATGCACAACAAATAATAAATGCAACAAATAGATATAGCCAATAATGAGGATCTCCCTAAGGTGGTTAAACCAAATACTAGGGTTAGGCTCTGATACCAATTGAAATCAACTAGAGGGGGGTAAATAGGTGATGGCTATACTAAGTGGCAAATAATGCGGATTAAAAAACTATTTAACAATAAGCAATAACAATAATAAAACTTGCAAGAAAGTAGACAAATAGTAGTGCAAGTAAAGGGGGGAGAGAGAGTTTAGAGATATGTGAATAATCGAAAACACAAGAATATGTTTCGAGGTTCGAGCCACTGCTCTACGTCCCCGCCTTCAACACGATGAAGATTTTCACTATGCTTGATCCCACCAGATCGTCAATAGAAGTTCTCACTAGAACTCTTAGGACACACTTATCCTCTCTCACGGTGCCACAACACTAACTTAGAGCTCACTAGCTCGCTTGAGGCCACAACCTCGACAACTTTTCAATTTGAGAAAATGGTGATCAACACTTGACCACAAATAAAGCTCACATGCACAATCCTATAACCAAGATGAGGAGATGAAACTTTAGGGATTGTGTAGTGCAAAAGTCTAGAAGAGAAGTAGAGGAGAAATCTTCAAGCTAAAACATAATAGGATTGGAAAATTTGGCTCAAGGGAAACTCTTTTGCTAAAAAGGCTAAACTTTGAAAAACTTTGATCTTAAACTTGTAAATCTTGTATTTGAGTGTATAACACTCACACTATTTATAGGGATGAAAACTAGATTAGAAAAGCCAATAGATTCGTTGGGAGAAGCCCAACAAAAAACAAAACTGGATATAGCTGTTTGCAGCCAGTCAGCAGACTTTGTCTGCTGCCGTCGACTGGGCCGGTCGACCGCCAACGGTCGGATTTCCGACCGTTGGCAAAGCGGTCGACCGAGAAACCCAAATAGAGAGTAAACACTCTCTATCGGTCGACCGGGCCGGTCGACCGGAACAAACAGAGAGCTCTGCTCTTTCTGTCGGTCGACCAGGACGGTCGACCGATGTGCACACATGCACATTGGTGCATGTCGGTCGACCGCCCGGTCGACCGACAAAGCAGTTCTGCTCTGCCAGTGGTCGACCGTGCAAGACCAAAAGATAGATTTTGAAAAGCTTTTTGAAGTCTAAAATTTTTCGATAAAATTTCTTTTAGATGGGTAGATAAAAAATAAAGTTCTAGGGCTTGAAAAGACTAGAGTGTGATCATAGATCAACACTAATAAAATTTGAACTATATTTGATAAAAATTCTGTTTCTAAACTAAAAATCGTTTTTTCAAAAACTTGTTTTTTCAAAAACTGATTTTTCCAAACTTTGTTTTTCTGAAACTTGGTAAGAAATTTGTAATAAAATTTTGTTTGAAAGCATGAAACAACATCAAATGTGTGTGTGGCAATCCCAAGGTTATCAACCTCTATCATCTCGGTTTTGACAATAGATTAAAAATCCTAACTAAAATGAAAAATACAAAGATACAAATCTTGTAATATAGTCTTCTCAACTTGTTTGATCCTGGAGCTCTTCTAGTGTGCTAGGCTCTGGGATCTAAATCTTCTTGGTTTCCAAATGTGTGAGTCTTGTGTGGAGCCGTCAATCAACCTATGTTTTCACCTGAAACTCATTTAAACAATCTTGTTAATATCTAACTACATATGGTTTGTTATCATCAAAACTTGGGGCTAATAGCCTTTGGGCCAACAGACTGGACCTCGTGGTTGTTATTGGGTGACTGCTTGTTTATGTTGTGCATGTTTATCAGATGATCGACCAGTCGACTGGTAAACTTGCCGGTCAACCGGGCGGTCGGCCGATTGTCACGCCCAAGTCTCGATTTGGATAGGGCGGTCGACCGATGCCTAACGGCTAGTTCAAAGTTTTTACTAGCCTGTCGACCAATGTTCTGACAGAGTTACAGTAACGGCTAGTTCTCAAAATCTGAGATTTTTAACTTATTCTCTAACTGGTACTTTAACTTTCAAGTTTAAAGTTTTAAGTGCTCTCATTTCCAAATCAATTTCCGCTAGTTTTCAGCTTTCAAATTCATTCATTTCAACTGAATTTTCTATCTCACAAATTCTTGAGCTTCACTCCTCATTTTATACTATAGGAAGTTGTAAAAGAGAGTATTTATGATCTTTGTGGTCACTAAGAGTTTGTTAATCCCATTGGCTTTGTGCTACCTCTTATGTAAAAGATTGAGAGTTGAAGCTGTGTACTCCGGTCTTGTGTAGACCATTAAAGTTTCTTTGTGGAGGCTCCTCTCTGAAATAATTCTTAATGGATAGTGAAATCCTTCAGGTAGTGAAGGCGGGGACGTAGGCTTTGTACTTGAACCTCGAAACAAATCTCTTGTGTTTGCGATTATTTTTTCTCTTGCTCTTACTCTATTACTATTGTTTGCACTTATGTTATTGCTTATCTTGTATTTGTCATTTATTGCCTGCATCATATTCATCATTCTTACTTGTTGGTTTCACTAATTTCTACAAGAAGGCAATTAAGTATCTCAACTCCTAATCTAGAGAAATATAGAGGAGAAGTTCTAGAGCCCTTCACGGGAAATCCGGCTTCACTTCTTATTTTGAGTTGACCGTCTGCATCATTCATTTTAAATTCCGCATGTGCCATTAGATTTTCATTACACCTATTCACCCCCCTAGGTGTACTTTCAATTGGTGTCAAAGTCTTGAACTCTAGTTTTTTGTTTAACCTCCTAGAGAGATCCTTTTTGCTAATCATTCAATTTGCATTATCACTTTTCTTTTCACACCAACTTACATGGTTGAAGGTATTAAGACTCCACCCAAGTTTGATGGCCTTAACTTCTCACATGGAAAGTTAAAATGACCATGTTCTTGCAATCCTTAGGAAGCTGAGTTGCAAAGGCGGTGACCAAACCCTTTTGTGTACCCGATGGTGATGAATATGCATGGTCCAAAATTGCCACAAGAAATTTGATGCCAATGCAAAAGCTCACAATGCATTGCTTCAGTATTGAATGATGATGATATTACTAGGGTACATTGCAAATCTGCCTATGAGATTTGTTCACACTTAGTTGCCACACACGAGGGGACATCACAAGTCAAAAGAGTGAAGATTGATTTCTTGTGTTCTCAATATGAAAATTTTGCTATGAATGAAAATGAATCTATTGATGACAGATGACAAAGTTTACTAAAATCACAAACGGCTTGGTTCTTTAGGTGATGCTATTGACAATGATCAAAAAGTGAGGAAGGTCATTCGTGCTCTTCCACAATCATAAGAAGTCAAAGTCACAATACTGTAGAAGCTCAATGACAAAGAAGAGACGGAGCTCATTGGTCTTATTGGCAAACTCAAGGCCCATGAGATGAAAAGAAAAGCAAGACAGAAGGCACCACAAAAGAAGAAATCACTAGCTTTCAAATTCACTCCTACCATCTCCGATGATGAAGATGATGAACAAAAAGATGATGAAGATTTATCTCTTCTTGTAAAGAATGTTAGAAGGATGTACAATAAGGTTAAATTTAACAATAGAAGAAGGTGGCAAGAGAAAGAGGACAAGAAGATTGTTTGCTACAATTGTCAAAAACCCGGACACATCATTGCTGATTGCCCAGAGACCAAAAGTAAACCCTCAACCTCCAAGAAGCCCTACAAAAAGGTCTTTACTTGGAACTCGAAGAGTGAATTTGAAAAAAGAGGTGGACACGGGTAATGTGTGTTTCATGACTAATGATAACATACCCAAGGTAACATCTGATTCTTATCTTGATGAATGTTAATTGCTATGGATAAATTGGGTGAAACTTTTGAAGAACTTTCAAACAACTATGATTTTCTTAAAAAGAAGTATTTAAAATAAAAAAGGAAAATAAACTTCTTCAAAATAAATTAGTTATTATTTCTAAAGAAAAGAGATTTTGTCTTCCACTCTTGAAAAGACACAAAAAGATTTTGATGCACATAAAATCTCTTGCAAAGTAAAATTTCTCATTATTGATGAAAATGAGATTTCTACTTTCAAAAACAAAATTAATAATTTGAGCAATATTTTAAAAAAAATGTGAGTTTGACAAAGCTAGATTAGAGGCTATGTTTCCTAAAAGACAAACTCAAGGGAAACCACACACTCCTTAGGTTTTACATGCTCAAACACAACATCATGCACACCATGCCACACACTCTTCGCATGATCATGCTACACATGCTCATCATGCTCACATGTATCATGCATTTTTATATGCCAAGGTATATCATGCACCTATTGGGGTCGCAAAGGTCACTTGGTCAAATTTTATTATGATAGACTTAGTATTTCAAATAATCATTTTTAGTATTTCAAATAATCATTTTTAGGTTCGTAAGACTAACACTCTAGGACCCAAGAAAGTTTGGGTACCAAAGTCAAAACTTTTATCAATTGATGTAGGTATGCACCAAGACTCAAAGACGTAGGGAATAGTGGTACCTTGATAGTGGTTGCTCAAGACACATGACATGGACATCAATAATTTTGCAACACTATCAAGGTATCATGAAGGTGGCACCATCACCTTCGGAGATGATTCAAAGGGAAAAATCATTGGTATAGGTGATTGTTCTTCAAAAATACGTATTTTTAGTCACATTTTCATGTTTATTTTTTTTTATAAAGTACTGCTATTTAATCATTTTATTATTTAGTAATGTGCATGCCTCATTAATTAGAAAAAGAAAAGAAAAGAGCACAAAAAAAGCCCACAAGTAAAAGAGAAGCCCAAGAGCTAATCAAGCCCAAGTTAATTTAGAAATTATCTTATCCTAATTCAGAGATAAAAAAGAAAGTCAATATAAATTAAGTTGCTTGATTCCCAAGTCAAAGATAAAAAAGAGAATTCAAATTTAAAAGTTAGATTTACAGATAACTTGTTTTCTAAGTTATATAGGAAATAAGATTATTTTAAATTCCAGAAGGCTAATGAAGATTTTAAAGATAGATCTCCAAGACGAGATGAAGTCACGCGCCAAAACGCGTGAAGTGCCGCATTTTCCCCTAAATTTCCATAAAAACGCCGCAATCCTGAGGGCTGGCTGTGTTGGTTTGTGGGGAAGTATTCTACAGGGACTCTACTTCTAGGATCTTTTATAATTACCCTTGAAGAGCAACAGAGGAGGGCATCGCAGAGAATCAAGTTTGGGTTTTCTTTAGATCATCTTTCTTTCTGAATTTCAGTTGTATTTTCTAATTTTTCTACTTGAAGAAGATTTATAAAGAAGAGAAGGCTTTTGCATTAGATTGGTAACAAATTCAATAAAGGTCTTTATTTTCTTTTATATCTCTTTTTGCTATTTTTATTTGTGTTCTTTAATTCTAGTTTAATTTTTTTATGTAACTTTTAAATACCATGTTTAATTCCACCATGAATATGAGTAACTAATTCTTTCGTAGCTTGCTAATCTTTCTACTAACTAAAGCCTAGTTTTATAAGATAAATGATTGAACTCTATGCCTATTTGAAACCCTAGGATTAGTTAATAATTCTTGAAGATTAGTGATGTATAAAGTTAAACTAGTTTTAGGGTGCAGTATTTAATGGTTATTCTTAATTTATACTTAGATACTTTGATAGCTAAATGTTAAGTTTAAAACAACTTTTCTTATGCTATATTTTGAGACTTTGATAAACTAATGTTTAATTTTATTTAGTGTATTTTAATTAGGGTTTACTTTCTATCTTACTTTTCTTCGTTGAGTTTGAAGCAACACTCTAGGGTTAAGCTTTGTAGGTTCAATATGATATTTATTCTTAATAGGCTAGTGCTTAGTTGTGGTAGATGATTAGTGGGCTATGATCCCTCTTTTTATTTAAATTAACTCTTTTATAACCATCATCTTTTCTTTTTCAAGTTTTACACAGAGAGAATGTATTGAAAAGCTTGCATCGCATCTCTCCCTGCGGATTGACCCGTTTAGCTTTTGCTACAGCGCATTAATTGCGAGAAAACAAAGAAATCTCTTAACCTTAACTTTTATTTTTTACTCTCTTTTTCTATGTCAATTAAAATTTTGGCGCCATTATCGGGGAGGGAACGATATAGTTCTCTCTATTTACTAAACCCTAATTTCTCTATTTTTGTGTGCAAGTTTGGAGAACAGGAAAATAAATTACACTAAAAGCATATAAGTAGTTATGGGACTCTACATTTATAGCAGGGCCCCTAAACCCTCAATAAGGCCGTGCAAACGCGGAAAAAGCCATGCAAACACTGCTGTTTAGTTGACTACTGACCTATTTTTGTGCAGGGCTCCTTGGAATTGCTTAAATTATTTACTGAAGTTGATAATTTCTCTGTTTGATAACCATGCATATTTCTAAAAAATTAACAGTACCTATTTGTTGTTTAACTTAAAAAAAGTTATTTAGACTCTAACATCGTAGGCACGTGTCTATTTAAATTTTTTAATTTCTGTTGAAGAGTGCTGGAAACTAGGTTTTACTGCTTTTGAGTGAATAGACTAAGAAGCACCCTTGGCTGAGTTACTACTTTTGAGTGAATTCTTTTCTATTTTTCTTGTATATATGCACTAATACATCTTAAGGGCAAAACCCCTAAATAACATAAGGTGGGGACGTCATTACCCTTTATTAGCTCACAAACCATCTTCCTCGCACTCACAACCTAACCCTAATCTAAAATTACCTAAACGCAAGCCTTAGAAGTAATCAGACTCACTAGGAGATTGACTAAAGATGGAAGTTGTTAGAAATTAACTCTTGCCAAATTGGTGACTAGGTATGGATTGAGAAGCGAAACCTCAAAGGTTAGTGGTTTGGCATAATTAGGCCCGTCTTGACGGATATCTCCCACCGATTTTACCACCTACCTGGCCGATTAACTTATGGTTAAGGTCTGCAATATACCTCCTGCAGATAATCTAATGTTAAGAGTCGTCTAGATCTAAGTTTACCCTAGAATAGGATTGATTGATTTTTTATATTCTTTTTGATTGGTGATTTGTTTGAATTGATTATGCATACAAGTGTGGTCGAGAGACCCAATTACATCTAGATTAATTAGGACTAAATCATCACCTCAACCTAATCAAATCATGACACAATTGATATCCCTAGAGGATAGGTTCTATCATATTAGCGCATCACTTCTGTCTTGCATTCAGTTTTTCGAAGATCAAAGCAAGAGCTTAAAGATAAAGCCTCAATTCATTAACACTCTCCCTAAATACCATGGTCCAAAAGTCCGAGGATGCATACTTCTTCATAGGGAATTTGAAGAGGCATCCCTCATTATGAGGATACCACAGTTAGAAGATGATGCAATAAGGTTACGTTTTGTACCTTTCGCTCTCAAGGACCTAGCCAAGAAATGGCTATACAGTTTAGTAAAATTTTTTATCACATTGTGAGATGCTTTCATCAAAACCTTCTTAAAAAAGTTCTACCATATCCATAAGACCGCTCTTAGGAGGAAAAACATAATGCAGTGCAAGAAAAAACCTAACGAACTGTTCTGAAAATATTTCAAACGTTTCAAAGACCTTCTTGTCCAATGCCCTCATCATGGCATAGACAAGTGGCGGCTATGCCAAATTCTCTATGATGATCTAGATTACAGGACTCTCCTAGAAATCATGAGTTAAGGAAGATTCTTGAAAGCAGATGAACACAAAGGGTGAAAAAGATATGAAGACCTAGCTGAAAAGCCCCTTCATTAGGAACCTACCCTTGAAGAGTCTAGGAATTCCAACTCAATCTCTTCCAAAATAGGTCTCCACTCAATAGAAGACTTCATAGCAACTGAAGTTAAATTAGATAACGTTATACGAAAGCTAGAAGCCATAGAGCTTAGGGATCCCGTTTCTGTGAACCAAGTAAGCCCAATATCACCAGCGGGCTGTGCTTACTGTCAAGTTATGAACCATGTGTTCGAAGAGTGTCCCGTGTTCATGGCTCATCAAATGTTGCCCGAGCACATGAATGCAGCCTTCTCAAGGCCACCAACAATCCATATTCATAGACGTACAATCTCAGTTGGAGAATCACCCAAATTTCTCATGGGCCTAAAACACCAATGATTATCCTAGGCGCAATTTCTTAAAAAATTTCCAACCACCTCATTATCAACCCAATTTTTCCAATCAAGCTCCATAACCATCCTTCCAAAATCCCACTGCCGACAAGACCAATTTTAAGAAAATTTTGATATCTTTCATGTGAAATACGGGACAAGCTCTAACTAGATTAGAGTCTTAAATAAGTCAATTAGCCAGTTTCAAGAGTGAAAGGCCCAAAGAGATTTTGCCAAGTCAACCGGTAACAAACCCTAGAAACTCTAGTCAAGCTTTTGTGGCTCAAGAGGATACAATGAACCAATGTAATGCAGTTCATTGCGGTCAGGAAAACAAGTTGATAATCAAGTGTCAGTGCCGCCGGACCCAACTTAAACATCCACTCCTTCTAGTTCCACTCCATCCACTTTCGAAGATACGTCAGCTGAACAAGTGCATAAGCCTATAGCCCAATTTCTAAATAGGCTTAGGAGTAATAACGATGCATAATAGAAAAAATACTTAAGATATTCAATCAAGTAAAGGTTAACATACCTATTCTTGATGCAATCCAACAAGTTTCTAGTTATGCCAAATTCCTTAAGGACATATGCACCAAAAAGAAAAGGACCAATGTGCCAAAGAAGATTTTTCTAGCCACTAATATTAGTGAGCTATTGTCAAATCAGATCACAGTCAAATACAAGAATCTCGATTATCCTACCATCTCTTGCACAATAGGTCAGACAGAAATTAATCGAGCACATCTTATTTTGGAGCGAGTATTAATTTACTCCCTTTCTCAATATACCAACAAATTGGTTGGGCAAACTCAACCCGACTCAAGTCACAATCCAGTTAGTTGACCGATCAGTCAAAGTCCCAAAAGGAGAAATAGCCAATGTCTTTATCCGAGTAGGGGAATTCATCTATCCAGTAGACTTCAGTGTCCAAGAGACCAAACAAGTCTCTAATATTAGGTTACAGACTCTCGTCATCTTAGGATGCTCGTTCCTAGCAACTACAAATGCAATTATAAAAATGGATCCATGAGATTGACTTTTGGAGACATGACTAAGGAAGTCAATATTTTCAACTTAGAAAAGCACCCATACAATATGGATGATCCACCTTTTGAGGTAAACCTTATTGAGGACTTAACAACTGGTCTACAGTTCTGCATAATTATATCACATTTCCCTGCTGATTTATTGGTCTAAACCGTGTTTAGGTCTCTCTTGCAGATAATCAAGACAAGGAGGGCAAAAGGGTAATAAGAGCTTAATTAAACCCATTTTTGGGTAGTTAAATCCGGATTTCTTGGAGGCCAAGAAAGGGAGCTTCTAGAAGATGCATTGAACCTAGACCCTTGCACACGTCAGACGAATATTCAGGCGAAAATACCAGAATCCAAGTATACCAAGAAAGTATTAGAAGCGACGGGAACATGCTCCCCAAAACTAGGGATTTAATTGTTGGCCCATAAGGTTACACTCTCCAATTGTTTAGAGTTTTGATGATAACAAAATAAATAGAAACTATTGGTACTAATTAGTTTGTTAAGATAAGTTTCAGATTTGTACCATATTTGGAGGCCATTGCTTAGCTATTGCAAGAAATTCTAGGTTCATGAAGCAAAGAAGGCTTTTTGCACATCAAGGGAGGAACATAGAAGAGAAGGCTCTAGCAAGGCATTGCATGGCTCAAGACTTCAAGATTGCTCAAGATATTTTATTAGATTGTTTTTTAGTTTAGAGTTTTGTTAAAGAATAGTGAATAGGTTTGAAGCTCCATCACACACGTTTTTGCGCACATCTTATTTCTAAGTTTATTTCATATAAATTATACAAAAATATTTTGATACATAATCCTCTGCCTACAAATTCATATTTATGTTTTATACTTATTCCTATTTAAAACATTGTTTGATAAAAATATTTATCTCCTCAAAATTCTGTTTGAAAATTGATTTTTGGCCTGAGCCGGTCGACCGCCCGAGTCGACCGTGCCTATGACAGGCGTTGCCAGTCGACCGCCCGGGTCGACCGTGGCTCTGGCAGATGCACGTATCAGTGTGCACGTTTCACGGTCGACCGGGACGGTCGACCGAGACGAGCCTGACTGTAAGTCTTTACTCTCTGTTTGTTTGGGTCGACCGGGCCGGTCGACCGTAGCCTGCAACGGCTATTTTTTTGTACTAGCGGTCGACCGGACTAGCCGTTTGAACAGTAATGGCTAGTTTCTATGCAGGTTTAATTTTTGTCCTTTTCTCACTTAAGTGTGTTTAAATGACTAGTTTTGGGTTTAATACATTCTGATTAGCCTTAAATATGTTTTATCTCTAAACCCTAGCCCTCTCCTATAAATAGGGGTGTTTGGGGAGAGATTGGATTATCTAATCATTTACAAGAAAAATTCAAAAGTTTAAGGCATTCAAAAGAGCTTGGTTTCTTGGTTTTTGTGCTGAAATTCTCTCTCATTTTCTGAAGTGTTTTCAAGAACTCTCTGATTTCTTTTTCTTTTCTCCTTACACACAAGAGCTTCATTCCTACTCATTGTTCTCTAAGGACCTTTGTAAGGGAAGAGAATTTTGAAAGAGAAAGTTTATGGTCTTTTGACTACCAAGAGAGATTGCTTGTACTTGAGATTGTGGAGTTGGGTACTCCGGTGTATTTGTGACATCTTTGTGATAGTGAAAGTGGTTGGAATCCTTCTGGGGAAGGCGGGGAAGTAGAGCTGGGTGCTCGAACCTCGATAACAATTCTTTGTGTTTGCGTTTGGTTTACTTTCCTTGTTCTTGCACTACTTTCATTGCTATTGTTGCTTGCTTTTAATTGTCATTGCTATATTCACTTGTTGTCATTCATCTTGTCAATCATTGTCCCATACAATAAGGTTGCATTGTGCACCTCCAACTCATTTCACGAGGAATCAAGAGGAAGGAGTTCAGAACCCTTCACGGGGCATTCGGCTCTTAGTCTTGTTTTGGGCGATTGTTGCATCATATTTTTAAATTGTGTATTGATTAGCATTATCACCTATTCACCCCCCCTCTAGGTGATTTTCATTAATTCCCTTATTTTGCCATGAAAATGCGGCAAATGCCGCGCTTCCGCGGCAATGTGGTGGGGCTACTCGTCGACCTTCGACGCGTGGCCTTGTCTCGTCTTCTAGAACCCTCCTTTGCCTATAAAAACCCCTGTATAGGCCTGAAACAGAAGCAGATTGAGAATTAGGCTAGGTTTCCTATCTTTTAGTGTAGGGTAGTGTAGGTATTCTTCTTCTTTTCTTTTATATTTTCATTTCTTTTTAGATCATTTATTAGGGTAGAGAGATTTAGAGAGAGAAAGAGAGAGATTGATGTAATAGATGGTGACAATCTATGTAAAGGTGTCTCCTTTCTTCTCCATTGTAATCTTCACCATCTTCTACATGATGCTTAACTAACTTTTCTTTTCATGGCAATCTAACAACTAACCATTAACCATCTACCCCTTACTTGATAATCCACATGAATCTACTAACCTCTATAAGGCCTTGTTCTTGCAAGAGCCATTGATGGCTCATGATGATGGATTCTAACATTCTAACATTTCTAACATCTAACCCACTAACTTGCTAACTTGCAATGTATTCTTTATTTCATGCTCACCTCTGACCGGTTTTGATGAATTAATAGTAGCTTGCAACTTGTTGCGTGGTATGGATGTTTTGTTTGAATGTAGAAGAACAATCTTATGAGCCATGCTTTGTATCGTCTCTTGATGCCAAGGATCAGTGATGGCCAAGGATCCATGTGAGGCAACTATCACTAAGAGGTTAGCATGGTTAGTGGAACAATTAGTAGCTAGTAGTCATGAGTTTTCTTTTACTTTGTTTTAAAAACCAATTCCAAAATCTTTTATCATTTTTTCTATCGTTGTTTTTACCATCCTTTTAGTTCACCTTTGTGTTCATTTTCTTTACTACAAGCTTTATCTTCTTTTCTATTTTATTTTTCAAATCACTTCTCTTTTGTTTTCACATCGTCGTTTCATCGCCTTCTCATCTATCACTTCTGAATTTCTTTTATTTTCTTTTTCTTTTTCTCATTCTTTAACAAAGAAGAACTTGTTAACAACCGACGTGAATATAAATTGTTAATGCTTTTATCGCCTCCCGTCCCTATGGATTTGACCCGTTGAGCCAATGCTATAAAGGAAGTATCGAGGGAACATTAGCACATACGAGCTTTTCATTGATTTCATAAATACACATTTTAAAAGTGCTGGTTTCGCTTCGAACTAATTTTTGGCACCGTTGTCGGGGATGGGAATGGTTTAGACTCACGTTTTTGTTAACATTTTCTTCTCTGTTTTGGTGTGCAGGACAATCTTTACAAGAGCTTAACATTGCAGAACAAACACTAGCTTTGTATCTCCTTACTCTAGAAAGCAGGGACCTACCTTCTAAAGAAAAGCCACACAAACGCGACTTTTGCCGCAGAAACGCGGCTATTTTGTGATAATTGTGTATCTTATTTTGCTGGGCTGTGTTCATTGTAATAGCTAGTTGATTTGTACTATTACTTTCCTACTTTGGTTGCCTACACACTGCAATAAATTAAAGAATTAAAATATGGTATTTGGCTTTTAAAACATCTTAGACAATTGCATTTAGGCACGTGTTAATTCAATTCCAACATACTGTATTTTGTTCTGTTATTGTGATCTGGACTGAGGTGTACATATAACATTGCATATAGCATAGGACAAACACGTGGGTGATTTATTCGCTTTGTGTTATATTCTTGTCTATATTGCACACTTGCACGAACTGAAATTAAGGGCATAACCCAATACAAGATAAGGTGGAGATTTCATCACCCTTCCTTAGCCCAAAAATCACCCCCTACTCACACAACCTAAGCCCTAATAAAAATTGATAGACATTGGCCCTAGGGACATCTCGGACTCATTAAAAGATTGACCGAGGGTGGAACTTATTTTGAATCTTACTCTTGTGAAATCGGTGTCTAAGGTTGGGGATTAAGAGGTTATGCCTCAAAGATACCGTGGTTTGGCGTAATTAAGGCCCGTTGCTTACGCACGGATACCTCCTACTGTATTTTGCCCCTACCTGGCTGATTAGCTTGTGGTCGGATTCATACAACAACCTCCCTCGGGTAATCGACCAGTTAGGAGTCGTCTAGGTCTAGGTCAACCCTAGTATAGGCTTGGTTTTGATTTTATTTCTTTTTGTTTGTTGTTTGCTTTTTTCTTTTTTGTTTGTGATTGTTTGTGAAATGGAATTCAACTATAACATTTTTTTCAATCCTAATATGAATCCATATTTCACACCAACTCTATTTGATTCAGATAATTCCAACCCGAGTTTTTCCAATATGAACCAACCAACTACACCGGGTTGGACTTATCCGAATCAATATAACTCATACCCCAAATCTTATGACCATAATTTTTACTTTTCACAGAGTCAATGGGGATCACTTCCCTCGAGTCAAATTTTCAACCTTCTTATCCACCTTGTCCACAATTTTTACAATATTCACTCCCCGATTTTGCTTCCTATACTCCTTTTTTAGACCAACCCATTGAAGAAAAGTCTAAGTTAGAAAAGAGTATAGACGCCTTGCTTTCCCAGCAAAGCAAGTTCGACTCACAATTTTTTCAAAACCAAAATTCATACTCAGTCACACCAGTTCAAAATAGAAAACCATCAATCTTGGAAATGAGTATGTGTGAGTCCGAACAATAATCACAAAATCTGATGGACTCACGATTTCACCATAATTTTCAAAATAAATCTTCATCGCAATCACAACAAAACAATGAACTAATTGGGATAAGGGTGCTGATAAAATTGACTCTGAAATTATTTTGAAATTTTAAAAATTAGATGGGGTAAAATTCTTAATAAAAATTATTCATATATACATCATAATAATGGGTTGTATTATAGAGGTCATTGGTGGATTCCTGAGAACTCAACGCAAATTGGATTGGGCCGCATTTCGTGAACCAATCAGACCACCCACCGGAACCACCATCTTAAAGTGATTTTTCCTTCCCTCTCTATTTGTTTCATTCATACATATATTCACGATGCATTGAGGACAATGCATGAGATAAGTGTGGGGGAGGGTTTACTAACATAGAGTTTTTAGATTTTCTTTCTTTTACACTTCTTTTAGGATATTTTAGAAATTTCCTTTTGAATAGGAACTTTCCCTTTCTTTAAAAACTTTTTGAAATAAGAGACAAAGTTTTGATCTATTTTTAAGAAAATTAAGATGATCTTAGAAATTAAGAAAACCTTAATTATGACATTTTAAACCTACTCAAAATAAGGGATTTTGTTTAAGATTATAGGCTAAGCAAGATAAATTGGAGAGATAATTATATCTTGAATTTTTGCCTTAGATAGTATGCACTTCACACTTACATATTTTTAGAATGGAAATAATAACCTAAAATGTCATAAAGCAAAAATAAATAAAAAGAAAAAATAATATATGATATAAATAAATAAAAAAATCACTTATTAAGCTAGATAATTATGCCTCAAGAAGCATGATTATTCACGCCTAACGGTGATCATTAGAAACAAATGATCCATCTTAGTTTTGTGGCCTTATTTACTCGAGTCCTTAAATCCGAGGGATGTTTTCTCACCTGTTGCCCTAAGAACCGTTCGGTCTGGGAGTCATCGGTTAAAGGTTCACTACCCGGGTGAACTAGAAAGCCTAAGAAAACTAAGGGAAGAGAAAAAAAGAAAAAAAAGAAAAAGAAAAATACATATATAAATAAATGGCTTGATGGTTGGAGTTAAAATCAAAGAAATTTTCACTATCACAAAGTGTAGATTATCTAGGTTTTATGAAGGATAAAATATTCAATAAAATTTTGAATTCTTACCTTAATTGAAGACAAGATCTTATATGTAGATTAAGTTTAAGAAAGAATAATTTTTAGTGTACTTATGACCTTAGATCGCTTATATTTTTGCAAAAATAATTTGGAAACTTGTATCTCTTTCAAAATGTGTTTTCAAAATACTAACATTTGTTTTCTTTCTTTATAGATTTTGTGGGTGCAATCCACTGAAAACTCTCAGGAGATAAAACTCCTCTTCTAGGGGTAACCTAGAGGTTTAACGGCTTGTTGTACCGGCTCAGTGCAATCGTGTCACCAGCGAAAGTGGTGTAATAATATTTATGTATAGTTTTTCTTTTCTTGTTTTGCTCAGGACGAGTAAAAGATAAGAGTGGGGGTGTGACTAGTCTACTATTCTGTATTATTATATCGCATTTCCCTGCTGATTTATCGGTCTAAATTGTGTTTTGGTCTCTCTTGCAGATAATCAAGACAAGGAGGGCAAAAGGGTAATAAGAGCTTAATTAAACCCATTTTCGGGTAATTAAATCCGGATTTCTTGGAGGCCAAGCAAGGGAGCTTTTATAAGATGCATTGAATCTAGACCCTTACGCACGTCAGACGAATATTTGGGCAAAAATACCAGAATCCAAGTATACCAAGAACGTATTAGAAGCGACGGGAACACGTTCGCCAAAACTAGGGATTTAATTCCCTAGTTTTGCCACGAAAATGCGGTAAATGCCGCGTTTCCACGGCAATGTGGTGGGGCCATGTGTCGATCTTCGACGCGTGGCCTTATCTCGTATACTAGAACCCTTCTTTGCCTATAAAAACCCTTGCAGAGGCCTGAAACGGAAGCAGATTGAGAATTAGGCTAGGTTTCCTATCTTTAGTATAGGGTAGTGTAGGTGTTCTTCTTTTCTTTTGTATTTTTATTTCTTTTTATATCATGTTTTAGGACAGAGAGATTCAGAAAGAGAAAGAGAGATTGATGTAATAGATGGTGACAATCTATGTAAAGGTGTCTCCTTTCTTCTCCATTGTAATATTCTCCATCTTCTACATGATGTTTAGCTAACTTTTCTTCTCATGACAATCTAACTACTAACCACTAACCATCAACCCCTTACTTGATAATCCACATGAATTTAGTAGGCTCTACAAGGCCTTGCTCTTGCAAGAGCCATTGATGGCTCATGATGATGGATTCTACATTCTAACATTTCTAACATCTAACCCACTAACTTACTAACTTGCAATGTCTTCTTTATTTCATGCTCACCTCAAACTGATTTTGATGAATTAATAGTAAGTTGCAACTTGTTGTGTGGTATGGATGTTTTGTTTGAATGTAGAAGAACAATCTTATGAGCCATGCTTTGTATCGTCTCTTGAAGCCAAGGATTAGTGATGGCCAAGGATCCATGTGAGGCAACTATCACTTAGAGGTTAGCATGGTTAGTGGAACAATTAGTAGTTAGTAGCTATGAGTTTTCTTTCACTTTGTTTTAAAAATCAACTCCAAAATCTTTTATCATTTTTTCTATCGTTGTTTTTACCATCCTCTTAGTTCACCTTTGTGTTCATTTTCTTTACCACAAGCTTCATCTTCTTTTCTATTTTTATTTTCAAATCATTGTTTTCACATCGTCATTTCATCGCCTTCTCATCTATCACTTCTGAATTTCTTTTCTTTTCTTTTCTTTTCTTTTTCTCATTCTTTAACTAAGAAGAACTTGTTAACAACCGACGTGAACATAAACTGTTAATGTTTCTATCACCTGCCGTCCCTGTGGATTCGACCCGTTAAGCCAATGCTATAACGGAAGTATCGAGGGAACATTAGCACATGCGAGCTTTTCATTGATTTCATAAATACACATTTTAAAAGTGCTGGTTTCGATCCGAACAAATTTTTGGCGCCGTTGCCGGGGATGGGAATGGTTTAGACTCACGTTTTTGTTAACATTTTCTTCTCTTTTTTGGTGTGCAGAACAATCTTTACAAGAGTTTAACATTGCAGAACAAACATTAGTTTTGTATCTCCTTACTCTAGAAAGCAGGGACCTACCTTCTAAAGAAAAGCCACACAAACGCGACTTTTGCCGCAGAAACGCGGCTATTTTGTGATAATTGTGTATCTTATTTTGCTGGGCTGTGTTCATTGTAATAGCTAGTTGATTTGTACTATTACTTTCCTGCTTTGGTTTCCTACACACTGCAATAAATTAAAGAATTAAAATATGGTATTTGGACGCTTTTAAAACAGCTTAGACATTTGCATTTAGGCACGTGTCAGTTCAATTCCAATATACTGTATTTTGTTCTGTTATTGGGATCTGGACTGAGGTGTACATATGGCACTGCATATAGCATAGGACAAACACGTGGGTGATTTATTCGCTTTGTGTTATATTCTTATCTATATTGCACACTTGCACGAACTGAAATTAATGGCATAACCCAATACAAGATAAGGTGGAGATTTCATCACCCTTAGCCCAAAAATCACCTCCCTACTCACACAACCTAAGCCCCAATAAAAATTGATAGACGTTGGCCCCTAGGGACATCTCGGACTCATTAAAAGATTGACCGAGGGTGGAACTTGTTTTGAATCTTACTCTTGTGAAATCAGTGTCTAAGGTTGGGGATTAAGAGGTTATGCCTCGAAGATACCGTGATTTGGCGTAATTAAGGCTCGTTGCTTACGCACGGATACTTCCTACCGTATTTTGTCCCTACCTGACCGATTAGCTTGTGGTCGGATTTATACAACAACCTCCCCGGGTAATCGAGAAGTTAGGAGTCGTCTAGGTCTAGGTCAACCCTAGTATAGCTTGGTTTTGATTTTATTTCTTTTTGTTTGTTGTTTGTTTTTTTCTTTTTTGTTTGTGATTGTTTGTGAAATGGAATTCAACAATAACATTTTTTTCAATCCTAATATGAATCTATATTTCACACCAGCTCCATTTGATTCAGATAATTTCAACCCGGGTTTTTTCAATATGAACCAACAACCTATACCGGGTTGGACTTATCCGAATCAATACAACCCATACCCCCAATCTTATGACCATAATTTTTAAAATAATTTTTACTTTTCACAGAGTCAATGGGGATTCACTTCCCTCGAGTCAAATTTTCAACCTCCTTATCCACCTTGTCCACAATTTTTACAATATTCACCCCCCCAATTTTGCTTCCTTACTCCTTTTCTAGACCAACCCATTGAAGAAAAGTCTGAGTTAGAAAAGAGTATAGACGCCTTGCTTGAGTCCCAACAAAACAAGTTCGACTCACAATTTTTTCAAAACTACAATTCATACTCAGTCACACCAGTTCAAAATAGAAAACTACCAATCTTGGAAATGAGTATACGTGAGTCCGAACAACAATCACAAAATCTGATGGACTCACGATTTCACCATAATTCTCAAAATAAATCTTCATCTTTTCAAGCCCAATCACAACAAAACGATGATCTAATTGGGACAAGGATGCTGATAAAATTGACTTTGAAATTATTTTGAAAATTTGAAAATTAGATGGGATAAAATTCTTAATAAAAATTATTCATATATACATCATAATAATGGGTTGCATTATAGAGGTCATTGGTGGGTTCCTGAGAACTCAACACAAATTGGATTGGGCCGCATTTCGTGGACCAATCAGACCACCACCGGAACCACCACCTTAAGGTGCTTTTTCCTTCCCTCTCTATTTCTTTCATGCATACATATATTCACGATGCATTGAGGACAATGCATGAGATAAGTGTGGGGGAGGGTTTACTAACGTAGAGTTTTTAGATTTTCTTTCTTTTACACTTCTTTTAGGATATTTTAGAAATTTCCTTTCGTATAGGAACTTTCACTTTCTTTAAAAATTTTTTGAAATAAGTGACAAAGTTTTGAACTATTTTTAAGAAAATTAAGATGATCTTAGAAATTAACAAAACCTTAATTATGGCATCTTAAACCTAGTCAAAATAATGGATTTTGTTTAAGATTATAGGCTAAGTAAGATAAATTGGAGAGACAATTTTATCTTGAATTTTTGCCTTAGATAGTATGCACTTCACACTTACATATTTTTGGGATAGAAACAATAACCTAAAATGCCATAAAGCAAAAAGAAAAAGAAAAAATATATGGTATAAATAAATAAAAAAATCGCTTATTAAGCTAGATAACTAAGCCTCAAGAAGCATAATTATTCACGCCTAACGGTGATCATAAGAAACAAATAATCCCTCTTAGTTTTGTGACCTTAGTTACTCGAGTCATTAAACCCGAGGGTTGTTTTCTCACCTGTTGCCCTAAGAACCGTCCGGTCTGGGAGTCATCGGTTAAAGGCTCACACCCAGGTGAACTAGAAAGCCTAAGAAAACTAAGGGAAGAGGAAAAAAGAAAAAGAAGAAAAAGAAAAAATATATATAAATAAATGGCTTGATGGTTGGAGTTGAAATCACAAAAATTTTCACTATCACAAAGTGCAGATTATCTAGGTTTTATGAAGGATAAAATATTCAATCTAATTTTGAATTCTTACCTTAATTGAAGACAAAATCTTGTATGTAGATTAAGTTTAAGAAAAAATAATTTTTGGTGGACTTATGACCTTAGATTGCTTATATTTTTGCAAAAATAATTCGGAAACTTGTATCTCTTTCAAAATGTGTTTTCAAAATACTAACATTTGTTTTCTTTCTTTATAGATTTTGTGGGTGCAATCCGCTGAAAACTCTCAGGAGACAAAACTCCTCCTCTAGGGGTAACCTAGAGGTTTAACGGCTTATTGTATGTGCTCAGTGCAATCGCGTCACCAGCGAAAGTGGTGTAATAACATTTTTAGTATAGTTTTTCTTTTCTTGTTTTTCTCAGGACGAGTAAAAGATAAGTGTGGGGGTGTGATTAGTCTACAGGTCTGCATTATTATATCGCATTTCCCTGCTGATTTATCGGTCTAAACCGTGTTTCGGTCTCTCTTGCAGATAATCAAGACAAGGAGGGTAAAAGGGTAATAAGAGCTTAATTAAACTAATTTTCAGATAATTAAATCCAAATTTCTTGGAGGCCAAGCAAGAAAGCTTCTAGAAGATGCATTGAACCTGGACCCTTGCGCACGTCAGACGAATATTCGGGCGAAAATACCAGAACACAAGTATACCAAGAAGGTATTGAAGCGACGGGAGCACGCTTGCCAAAACTAGGGATTTAATTCCCTGGTTTTGCCATGGAAACGTGGCAAATGCCGCGTTCCTGCGGCAATGTGGTGGGCCCACGCATTGATCTTCAACGCGTGGCCTTTTTTCGTCTTCTAGAACCCTTCTTTGCCTATAAAAACCCTTGCAGAGGCCTGAAACGGAAGTAGATTGAGAATTAGGCTAGGTTTCCTATCTTTTAGTGTAGGGCAGTGTAGGTGTTCTTTTTCTTTTCTTTTATATTTTCATTTCTTTTTAGATCATGTATTAGGGCAGAGAGATTCAGAAAGAGAGAGAGAGAGATTGATGTAATAGATGGTGACAATCTATGTAAGGTGTCTCCTTTCTTCTCCATTGTAATCTTCTCCATCTTTTACATGATACTTAGCTAACTTTTCTTCTCATAGCAATCTAACTACTAACCACTAAACATCTAACCCTTACTTGATAATCCACATGAATTTAGTAGCCTCTACAAGGCCTTACTCTTGCAAGAGCCATTGATGGCTCATGATGATGGATTCAACATTCTAATATTTCTAACATCTAACCCACTAACTTACTAATTTGCAATGTCTTCTTTATTTCATGCTCACCTCAAACCGGTTTTGATGAATTAATAGTAGCTTGCAACTTGTTGTGTGGTACAGATGTTTTGTTTGAATGTAGAAGAACAATCTTATGAGCCATGCTTTGTATCGTCTCTTGAAGCCAAGGATTAGTGATGGCCAAGAATCCATGTGAGGCAACTATCACTAAGAGGTTAGCATGGTTAGTGGAACAATTAGTGGTTAGTAGCTATGAGTTTTCTTTTACTTTGTTTTAAAAATCAACTCCAAAATCTTTTATCATTTTTTCTACCGTTGTTTTTACCATCCTCTTAGTTCACCTTTGTGTTCATTTTCTTTACCACAAGCTTCATCTTCTTTTCTATTTTTATTTTCAAATCACTTTTCTTTTGTTTTCACATCGCCGTTTCATCGCCTTCTCATCTATCACTTCTGGATTTCTTTGCTTTTCTTTTTCTTTTTCTCATTCTTTAACAAAGAAGAACTTGTTAACAATCGATGTGTACATAAACTGTTAAAGCTTCTATCGCCTCCCGTCCCTGTGGATTCGACCCGTTGAGCCAATAATATAACAAAAGTATCGAGGTAACATTAGCACTTACAAGGTTTTCATTGATTTCATAAATACACATTTTAAAAGTGCTGGTTTCGCTCCGAACACTTAACAAGTGAGCATAGTGAGATGAGGAGATAAAACTAGAAGCTGAGTGTGACATCGAGTTAGAATTTGAGGATTTCAAACTTGATGAGGTAGTCAATTCTACTATTGAGTGGGCATCAAGCCCAAGTTCATTAGATACGGAGCCAACAGGATTGACTCCTCTGTATATCGAGTCATCTCCTTCTCTAGAGCTAAATGCCTTGACCAAACATCTCAAGTACGCCTACTTAGGTGAACAAGAGACTCTGCCAGTCATTATTGTATTCGACTTGACTGGTGGGCATGAAGAGGACCTTTTGACAATTCTTAAAAAATATATGGGAGCCATTGGTTGGACGATGACTGACATAAATGGATTGAGTCCAGCTATCGTTCAACACCAAATCCATCTAAATGAAGAGGCAAAACCAAAGAGGGACCCGCAACGTAGGTTAAACGCTATTATGCAAGAGGTCGATCGAGTTGAAATAGTAAAATTTTAGATAATGGGATAATTTATTCCATTTCTAATAGTCAATGTGTTAGCCTAGTCCATGCGATCCCTAAGAAATCTAATTTTACAGTGGTAGAGAATGAAAACCAATAGTTGGTACAAACACGACTCCCTACAAAGGTTCGAGTTTGCATTGACTATCGGAAATTAAATGCTGCCACTAGCAAAGATCATTTTTCTCTTCCATTTATCGATTAAATGCTTGAACGACTAGGTGACCACGAGTATTATTGTTTCTTGAATGGTTACTTGAGGTATAATCAAATCCTATCGCTCCGGAGGACCAAGAGAAAACAACATTTACCTGTCCATTTGGGACTTTTCTTACGTCGAATGCCTTTCAGTTTATGCAATGCCCCCGCGATATTCCAGCATTGTATGTTAAGCCTATTCTCCGATATGGTCAAAAGATTTTTGGAGATCTTTATGGATGATTTCTCCATTTATGGAGACTCATTCGACCAATATCTTCACAATTTAGAACTTGTCCTCAAACTATCCACGGAAAAGAATTTGACTTTAAATTGAGAAAAGTGCCACTTCATGGTACAACATGGGATTGTCCTAGACTATGAAATTTCCTTAAAAGAGATTGAAGTGGATAAGGTGAAGATAGAGATCATAGCCAAGCTTCTGGCACCAAAATGTGTAAAAGACATCTGTTCTTTTTTAGGACATGTCAGTTTCTATTGTAGGTTCATTAAGAATTTTAGCAAAATTACTTAACTAACCTTTTAGCTAAGGACGTGTCCTTCATCTTTGATGATGAATGTCTTAATGCTTGGGAGAAGCCAAAAATGGAACTTATCTCTGCGCTCATAGTTTCGGCCTCGGATTGGTCCAAACCATTTGAGATTATGTGTGACGCTTCCAATTTTGTCGTAGGCGCTGTCTTAGGACAATTCATAGAAAACAAGCAGCATGTGATCTACTATTCAAGTAAGACTCTTAATGATGCCAATAGTTCACAACTGAGAAGAAATTCTTGGCAGTAGTTTTCGCATTGGAAAATTTCGTCCATACCTACTTGGGACCAAAACTATAATATTCACTGACCATTCCACACATCGATACCTAATGCTCAAGAAGGACATGAAGGCTCGACTCAGTCGTTGGATCATTCTCCTTCAAGAGTTTGATCTCGAAATTCGAGATAAAAAAGGGTGTCAAAAATGTCGTCGCCTATGACCTGTCTTGTATGCCAACGCTCCTTCCAACGAGTTGCTAATCAATGATAACTTCCCTGATAAGAACTCTTAGCTACCTTTAAGGAACTATGATTTGCTGATATAGTCAACTATTTAGTCACAAATCAAACTCCATCTCACTGGTCAAAACAAGATGTATATCGGTTCTTATCTCAAGTCCGATATTTCATTTGGGAGGAACCTTATCTCTTTAAATATTGTTCTGACCAAACATTAGGAGATATATTCCCGAAGAGGAAATAAATAGTGTTCTAGCCTTTTGTCACGAGCTTAAATATAGTGGACACTTTGGTCCCTGTAAAACTACCCAAAAAGTACTATAGAATGGGTTCTATTGGCCTACTTTGTTTAAGGATGCATTCAACTTTTGCAAGACGTGCACAAGATGCCAAATGATAGGTAGGATTTCAAAATATAATATGATACCCCTCAACCTAATTCTAGAAGTAGAACTCTTTGATGAGTGAGGCATCGACTTTATGGTACACTTTTCTAGTTTATTTGTTCACCAATACATCTTGTGGCTGTGGATTACTTATCCAAATGGGTTGAAGCCATCCCTTGCAAGATAAACGACAATAAAGTTGTTCTCAAGTTCTTGAGAGAAAACATTTTTTCACGCTTTGGAACCCTCGTGCAATAATTAGTGATAATAGCTCACATTTTTATAATAGAACTTTTGAAGCTCTTATGTGAAAATATGCCATAACACATAAGTTATCCATGCCTTACCATCCTCAAACTAGTGGGCAGGTAGAAATCTCATATAGACAAATTAAGCTTATCTTAGAGAAAACTGTAAATCAAAATCGAAAGGACTGGTCTACCAAATTGGTAGATACCTTATAGGAATACATGACCGCCTTTAAAATGATTTTAGGGATGTCTCCTGATAGGTTAGTCTTTGGAAAGGCTTGTCATCTTCCTGTCGAGTTAGAGCACCGAGCCTTATGGGCTATTAACAAACTAAATTTTGATTTAGATAAGGCCGTTGCGCTTCAAAAATTACAAATTTTCGAACTTGAGGAATTGAGGAACGAGGCTTACAAAAATGCGAAGATTACGAAGGATAGGGTTAAGGTTTTTCATGATAATTTTATTATGAGAATAACTTTTATCCTCGGACAAAAAGTGTTACTCTATTAATTTAGGCTTTATTTTTTCAGGAAAGTTAAAATCATGATGGATTGGGCCATTCGTTGTTAGGACTGTGTTTTCAGATGGAGCAGTAGAGATATTCGACACTAATAATGGTAATACATTCAAGGTAAATAGTCAACGTTTGGAATCATTCTTGGAATCAGTACCGGATGTAGACACAGTCATGGGTCTACTTGACCCAATGTATCGGTAACATAACATCACCTTTTTTACACTTTATTTCATGCATACATGCATTCATTCATACATTGGGGACATGTAACATCTAACATTTTAACATGTGACATAATTAACATAATAAATTTTTTTACTAACGGACTAACATAGATAGGTACTAATAATATATATATATATATAAAACATTTAAAAAACTTTTTGAAAAAAAAACAATATTTTAATTTATTTTTGTAAGTAATAAAGTTAATTTTAAGGAATAGAAAAATCATAATTAGGATTTCTTAATACTGGGTCAAAATAAGATTATTTGTTTGATTTTTAGATTTAGGAGAAAAAAATTGAAAAAGTAATTTAATCTTGATAACCTTGATGAAATATGTATACTTTATACACTTACACACTTAGGATTCAAAACAAAGACTCTTGTGCTTTAAAAATATATATATATATATATATATATATAAATATATAAATATATAAACAAACTTAATTATTGATTAGCTAGGTGCTTTGGCCTAAGAAAGCCTTGGTATTTATGCGAAAGGTAATTAGGTAAGCTTGAAAAAATATATATAAATATAATATAGTATTAACATATTTAATAATTAATTAGTTAGGCATGAGAGCCTCAAAAAGCCTTAATGCTTACACAAAAGAAAATTAGATAAGTTATACATATTAAAAAAAAAGAGGTGCTTAAAGGGCAACGAAGTGGTAATACTTCGAACTTCTTTTTAAAAAAAATTATATATATATATATATATATATATATATATATATATATATATATATATATATAAGACATAAGAGTTGAAGTTGAAGAATCCTGAGTCAAAAAATTCACGCCACAAAGATGCATATGACTTAGGGTAAAATAATAGACTAAGTGAGAAATTTAGTTTTAATCCTAACCTAATTGATAATAAATATTTGCATAAAGACTAAGTATAGGAATGAATAATTAAGTGATTCTAAGACTTATAAATTACTTGGTTTTTGTAAAAATCTCTTAAATATTTTTCTCTTTTAAAATGAATTTCAAAAACACCAACATTTTATTTTTCTTTCTTTTATGGATTTTGTGCGTGTAATTCACTGAACCCTCACGAGACAACACTCATCCTCTAGGGGTAGCCTCGAGATTTAACGGCTTGTTCCACAAGCTTAGTGCAACCGTGATTCTTACGAAAGTGAGTTAGTTTAAATTAGATTAATTTAGATTTTTCTTTTTTGTTTCACTCGAGGCCGAATAAAAGATAGATGTGATATGATTGTACCTCAAAAGTACATATTTTAAGTCACATTTTCATGTTTATTTCTTATAAAGCGCAGCTATTAAATAATTTTATTGTTTAGTAATGTGCCTCATTAATTAAAATGACAAAAGCAAAGAGCTCAAAAGAAGCCCACAAGTAAAAAAGAATCCCAAGAGCTCATCAAGCCCCAGTTAATTCAGAAATTATCCTATCCTAATTTAGAGATAAAGGAGAAAGTCAATTTAAATTAAGTTGCTTGAACCCTAAGTCAAAGATAAAAGAGAGAATTCAAGTTTAAAATTCAGATTTATAGATAACTTATTTCCTAAGTTATCAAGGAAACAAGGTTATTTTAAATTCCAGAATACCAACGAAGATTCTAAGGATAGATCTCGAGGTGAATGGACGAGAAGAAGCCACATGCCAAAACATGTGCCATGACCCTTCAAAAGTGCTGCGTTTTCCCCTAAATTGTCGCGAATACGCCGCAATCTTGAGGGTTGGCCGTGTCGTCTTGTGGGGAAGTATTCTATAGGAACTCTTCTTCTAGGATATCCTATAAATCCCCTTGAAGAGCAACAGAGGATGGGCATCTTAGAGAATCAAGTTTAAGATTTTCTATAGATCATCTTTTCTTTCCAAATTTCCATTGTATTTTCTAGTTTTTTCTACTTGAAGAAGATTTATAAAGAAGATAAGGCTTTTGTACTGGATTGGTGACAAATTCAATAAAAATTCTTATTTTTTTCATATCTCGTTTTGCTATTTTTATTTGTGTTCTTCATTTCTAGTTTAATTTCTTTTATGCTATTTTTAATTACCATGCTTAATTCCACCATAAATACGAGTAACTAATTCTCTTGTAACTTGCAAATCTTTCCACCAACTAAAACCTAGTTCTGTAAGATAAATTGATTGAACTCTATGCCTATTTGAAATCTTAGGATCAGTCAATAATTCTTGAAGTTTAGTGATGAATAAAGTTAAACTAGCTTTAGGGTATAGTATTTAATAGTTATTCTTAGTTTATACTTAGATACTTTGATAGCTTAATGTTAAGTTTAAAACAACTTTTTTTATGCTATACTTTGAGACTTTAATAAACTAATATTTAATTTTATTTAGTGTACTTTAATTAGGGTTTACTTTCTATCTTATTTTTCTTGCTTGAGTTTGAAGAAGCACTCAAGGTTTATGCTTTATAGGTTCAATATGATATTTATTCTTAATATGCTAGTGCTTGGTTGTGATAGATGATTAGTGGGTTATGATCTCTCTTTCTATTTAAATCAACTCTTTTATAACTATCATCTTTTCTTTTCAAGTTTTACACAGAGAGAACGCATTGAAAAGCTTGCATCGCATCTCTTTCTGCAGATCGACCCATTTAGCTCTTACTACAGGTGATTAATTGCGAGAAAATAGAGAAATCTCTTAACCTTAACTTTTACTTTTTACTCTTTTTTTCTCTATCAATCAATAGGTAATATCAAAATTGGCTTATCTCTTTTAATTGAGAATGTTATTTTGATTGAAGATCTTAAGTACAATCTCTTGAGCATTAGCCAATTTTATGACAGTTTTTAAAGTTGTTTTTCATGATTTCACTTGTGATATTTTAGACAAGAAAATAAATACTTATATTCTTTTCGGTTTCATGAAAGTCATGTTTTCATGATTGATATGTTGAATTTATATTACAATGCCACTTGTTTAAATACTTTTAATGAAGATTCTTGGTTATGGTGTAGGAAACTAGGCCATATTTCATTTGATCATCTATCCCGAATTAATTCTAAGAAATAGGTGAAGGGTATCCTTGTTTACAGTTTGAAAAGGACAGCATTTGTGATGCGTGCCAACTTGAGAAACAAACCAAGTCCTCTTTCAAAGCAATCAAGGATATCATGACATCTAGGCCATTAGAGTTAATCCACATGGATTTTTTTTGGTCAACTAAAATCAAAAGTCTTAGTGGTAACCATTTCAATTTTTTTCTTGTTGATGATTTCTCAAGATATACATAGGTTTTCTTTTTAGAAACTAAAGATGAAGCATTTTCGCATTTTCATGTTTTTAAAGAAAGAGTTAAACAAGGAAAAAATTCTGATTTTATGCATAAGAAGTGATAGAGATGTTGAATTCATCAGCCATTCTTTAATCACCATTCTAAAGAAAATGGAATTAAACATGAGTTGTCTTGTCCTAGAACTCCACAGCAAAATGGAGTCGTTGATAGGAAGAATCGCACTCTTCAAGAAATTAGTAGAATAATGATTAGCGAATACGGACTCCCTCAATATCTACGGGCTGAGGCCATAAGCACTTCATGTTATATATCTAATAGAGTTTATTATTGCAAAGACATTTCTAAAACCCCTTTTGAAATCTATTATTTAAGAAAACCAAATATTTCATATGTTAGAGTTTTTAGTTGTAAATGTTTTTTATTAAGCACTAAGGACAATTTAGGTAATTTGATGTCATGTCTTATAAAGCTATATCTGTTGGATATTCGCAGACTAGTAAGGCCTATAGAATTTTCAATATGTTAACTTTGACTATTAAAAAGTCTACGCATGTCAAGTTGAGGAATCTAATGCTCTTGTGAAGAATGTTATAGAAATTGATTCTTTAGGTGATGACATGAAGAAAAATCTTTGAAGTGCCCACCAATGCAAGAAGAAAACAAACCAAAAGATGATGAACATGGTGAAGTTCAAGAAGATGAAGTGGAGCCAACTCAACCACTTTCAAAAGATTGGAGATATGCTACAAACCATCTCAAGGAGCTCATCATAGGTGATGTATCTAAGAGGGTAACTATTCGCTATAAACTCCAAATTATTTGTGACCATTATGCATTCATTTCTCATATTGAGCGAAAGAACATCCTCGAAGCCAAGGGCGACTCATATTGGTTGCTTGCAATGCAAGAAGAGCTCAATCAATTTGAGCACAATTAAGTTTAACACCTTATTCCTAGGCCCTATGATAGGCCAACCATTGGCTCTAAATGGATTTTTAAGAATAAGTTGGATGAGTCAGAGAATATTATTAGGAATAAAGTTAGGTTAGTGGCTCAAAATTACAGTCAAATCGAAGGTATTGATTTTGAGAAAACTTTTGCACCCGTATCACGGCTTGAAGCCATACGGATGACACTTGCCTTTACTTCTTTCAAAGATTTCAAGCTTTTTCAAATGGATATTAAAAGTACATTTTCAAATGATTTTATTGAAGATGAGGTGTATGTTGAATAACCTCCCAGGTTTGTTGATCCTACACATCTGGATTTTGTTTTTGAACTTGATAAGGCTTTATATGGTTTAAAACAAGCTCCAAGAGCTTGGTATGAAAGACTTTCAAGTTTTCTTATTTTAAATGATTTTGTTAAAGGCAAAGTTGACACTATCTTGTTTACAAAGCATGTAGAAAATGATATACTAATTGTGTAAATATATGTTGATGATATCATTTTTGGATCTACTAATGAAAAGCTTTGTAAGGATTTTTAATTATGCATGAAGAATGAATTCAAAATGAGTATGATGGGAGAGCTCAACTACTTTCTTGGACTTCTAGTCAAGCAAAAGAGCAATAGTATCTTCATCAACCAAGCCAAATACACAAGAGAATTTATGAAGAAGTTTGGGCTTGAAGATGCAAGGATTAGCAAGACACTCTTAGCAACCACAACTAAGCTTGACAAGGATAAACAAGGTAAAAATATTGACATTAAACTCTATTGTAGCATGATTAGTAACTTGCTTTATTTGACGGCTAGTAGGACGGACATTTGTTTAGTGTATATCTTTGTGCTAGATTTCAATGTTGTCCTAGAGAGTCTCACTTAATTGTGATGAAACATATTATTAGATATCTTAAGGGTACTATTGTATTGGGCTTGTGGTATCTGAAGATCGGACAATTCTTAATGATGAGTTTTTCAGATGCTGACTATACCGATTGTAGAGTGGATAGGAAAAACACTAGTGGCACTTGTCAATTTCTAGAAAATTGTCTTGTTTCATGGTCTTTTAAGAAATAAAATTCTGTAACCTGCTCAATCGCCAAGGTAGAGTATGTTGCGACCTGATCCTGTTATGCTCAAGTCCTTTGGATGAAACATACTCTCCTTAATTATGATTTGCATTATGATCATTTGAAAATATTTTGTGATAGTACTAGCACCATTCATATGACCAAGAGTACAAATCAACATAGTAAGACCAAGCACATAGAGATTCGATATCACTTTCTTAAAGATCACTATAAGAAAAGAGATATTGAAATTGATTATGTTTCTACTGATTTTCAATTAGCGGACATTTTTACTAAATCACTTGATTATAATAAATTTTCATTCATTTATGGTGAGTTGAATGTTTGCATTATGGATTTTTAAAATTTTCCATTAGTCTCTCAAAATTGGTTTCCATGTTTGTTCACTTAGTTTTCTTCTCACATTAATACTTGTGTTCGTTTAAAATTTGTTATCTTGTTTTACTTTTTTTTGATGCATGACAAACAAGGGGAGAAGTATTATTATAAAAAGGGGAGAAGTATTACAAAAGGTATTATGTATATTAATCTATTGATGCTTTTATGAAGCTTGAATGTTTTTATGAAGCTTGTAGATTTTTTTACATATATATAAAATTGTTTTTGAAAAATTAGCATGTTTTGGTATAATAAGCTTTTATCGTATATATTCACTTATTTCATGTTTGTATGTAATGTCTTGATCTATTACACATTGCATAATGCTTTTGGTGGAAGGAGGCATGGAAGGAGGATGGAATGTTTATGCTTATTGATTCACCATAGACCACTTTATTAAATATGCACATGACTTAAATTTTCAATTGGTATATCATTTATTCATGATTCTTTGATCGTGATAAGTAAGCATAATTTTGGGGAGCTTTCTAAGCTTCTTATATTTGTTTTAACGTCAATAACTCATGTATTTTGTCGTCATTAAAAAAGAAGTAACCATTGGCACAAGTGTACACTCTCTAATTTTGTTTTGATGATTGCAAACCACATAAAGTTATTCAGTACTAATCAAGTTCAAGTGTTTTAGTACTTTTCAGGGTTCAAGAGGATTCAAAGTGTTTTCTTCCTCAAAAGGAAGGCTTTTAAGTCTCAAGTTTACTCACTGATGGGATTCAAGTTAGGACAATCAAGATTGATGTTTTGAAGAAGCCCACTTGAAAATTGCTTGAAGATATATTGAACCTGTGTAAGAAAATAGTTTGTTAAAGTAGAATGTAGAATTGATGCTCAAGAAGTTACACAAATACAAGTTTTCATATCTAGTTTTCCATTTTTGGTATTTTACAAAGTTTGGTGTTCGATACATGTCTCATATTTTTTCTAAATTATATATCCTATTTCTATCATGTATCTTATAGCCGATGTATTGCCAAAACACTTTGTAAACTAATACAATATATTTAAAAATGAGTTTGATTTCAAAAACTTTGTGAAAAATGTGTTTTAGGCTTGGTCAGTCAACCGACCGGTTGACCGGACCTCGTGGTTGTTATTGGGTGACTGCATGTGCATGTTTTGCAAGTTTGTCGGACGACCGACCGTAGACCGTCAAACCTAGCGGTCGACCGGCCGATCGACCGACTGTTACACCCAAGTCTCAGTTTGGATTGGCCAACTGGGCAGTCGACTGACGCCTAACAGCTAGTTCAAAATTTTGATCTACCGATCAACTGGCCGGTCGAGCGATGTTCTGGCAGAGCTACAGTAACGGCTAGTTTTCAAAATCTAAAATTTTAACTTATTCTATAACGGGGATTTTTGCCCCTTTTGGACTTAATCTCCCTCCTAATGACCTGATAGGCTCTTCTAATAGTATTTATCACTTGCATATATATATCTCATGGGGAGAGGATTAAGTAATCTAGAGTTTTGGAAATATTTTTGAAAATTCAAGTTTATTCAAAAGAGAAAATTTCATGCTTTCAAGTTTCAAGTGCTCACATTTTCAAATAAATTCTGCTAGTTTTCAACTCTTAAGTTCATTCATTTCAACTAAATTTCCTCTCTCACAGATTTCTTGAGCTTCACTCCTTATTCTATTCTATAGGAAGTTGTAAAAGAGAGTATTTGTGATCTTTGTGGTCACCAAAAGCTTGTTAACCTTATTAGTTTTGTGATACCTCTTGTGTAGAGGATTGAGAGTTGGAATAGTGTACTCCGGTCTTGTGTTGACCATTATATTTTCTTTGTGGAGGCTCCTTTGTGAAAAGATGCTTAGTGGATAGTGAAATCCTTCATGTGATGAAGGTGGGGACGTGGAGTTTTATGCTTGAACCTTGAAAAAAATCTCTCGTGTTTGTGATTGTCTTTTCTCTTGCTCTTACTCTATTGCTATTGCTTGCACTTGTGTTATTTCTTCTCTTGTATTTATCATTCATTGCTTATATCATATTCATCATTCTTACTTGTCGGTTTCACTCATTTCAACAATAAGGCAATTAAGCACCTTAACTCCTATTCTAGAGGAATATAGAGGAGAAGTTCTAGAGCCCTTCACGGAAAAATTGGGCTTCACTTCTTATTTTAAGTTGATCGTTTGCATCATTTATTTTAAATTCCGCATAGTTTGCTATTAGATTAGCATTATGCCTATTCACCCCCACTCTAGGTGTACTTTTAAGAAGTTGCAAGAAAAAGGTGAATGGAGGAAAGATGAACTTGGGCCTTGCTTTCATTGCAAAGGCGGGACACCTTATCACAGAGTGGCATACTCTCAAAGCAACAAGCTTAAGGAGAATGCCCAAGAAGAAGGTTATGGTGGCAACATAGGATGATCACTCGGAAAATGGGTTCAGAGATGAAGTTGACATTGAAAACGTTTACTTCATGGCTAATGGGGATGACACTGCTAAGATATCACTCGAATCCTCTTTAGATGAATTGATTTATCTATGGATGGGCTCGCAAATTTTTTTAAAGAACTTCAAGAAAGATATGATTTGATTAAAGTTCAAAATAAAAATTTGAATAAGAAAAATAAGGTTTTGATAAAGAAAATAAATAAGATATCTCAAGAAAAGAATGATTTGTCAATTTCTTTCAAAAATGTTCAAAAGGATTTTGATAAATACAAAATTTCTTGCAAAGGTAATTCTCCGAGTTTTGATAAAGATGAGTTTTCAAACATTAAAAAGAGATTTGATGTTTTAAACAAAACTCTAAATGACTATAAAAATGAATGAGCTATAATGGAGACAATGTTTTCAGATAAACATAGACCCAAGAAACATGCATCACACCTTCAGGCACAAAGCACACACAAATCATACATTCATGTATGCCAAGGTGTACACTTATACACATTATGGCCGGAAAGGCCATTTGACTAGGTTTTGTTATGATAAGAAAAATATTGTCAATATAATATTTTGGTTATGAAGAATGCTAACCCCGAAGGACCAAGAAAATAAGGGTACTAAAAGGCACACATGTTTCTCTCTATGTAGATGTGTCCTCTCTCAAGATGTAAGAGAGTCGGTGCCTTGATGGTGGATGCTGAAAATCACCTAGAGGGGGGGTGAATAGGTGATTATGCTAATCTACTGAACTTAATGTGGAATTAAAAACTAATTGCAATAGACAAGAGATGCACACTCAAACAAGCCAAGCAATTATGAATGAACAATATGAATTGATGCAAGGCACAAAGCAAAGAGAGAGAGAGTAAGAGCCAAGGGATCAAGCGCAAATAACAAGATATGTTTCGAGGTTCGAGCACCCAGCTCTACATCTCCGCCTTCACCCAGAAGGATTTTAAGTCCACTAGCTTGTCCACAAAGGACTCCCACAAAGGGAACCTCCACCGAGGATTTGGGGCAATAACAATTACAAGGAGTACCCAACTCCTCTCCTTACAAACACAACCTCCTCCTTGAGGCACAACTCCAAGCCAACAACAATCACCTCACAACTTGAGGGATTAGCACAAACCAATGCAAGGATCACCTCACAACTTGAGGGATACAACCCAAAGGCACAAAGCCAAGAAAAGATTGGGTTTACAACTTGGTGGTCTAAACAACAACCACAAACAATCTCTTTCTCCCACACAAAGATCCTATAGAATAAGAAAGTAGATATAGCTCAAGTGTGGAGAAAACAATGGAATAGAAATCAAAATCACAAAGGAAATCCTTGGGAAAAACTGAAACCAAGATATAGAAGTTGAATCAAAACACTTTTCCCAAAAACCCTTTCTTTGATATTCCAAACCCTAGCAAAAACACCAAATAGATTGTTCAATTTAAGTCCAAAAACTTATTTGATTGCTGTGAAAACACCAGAGAGTAAGGAAAAGTTCGCACAAAAAATCTTGTGAAAAACTGGCCATTAATGGGGTATTTATAGCCCCCAGAAAAATATAGCCGTTGGCAGCAAATCTGCCAAAAATGGCCTACCGGTCGACCGTGCAATCGACCGGCCAACGGTCATATTTTGACCGTTGCCAGCTACCGGTCGACCGCTCGGTCGACTGAAACAAACAGAGAGTTGCCTGCATGCAGTCGGTAGCCCGTGCGGTCGACCGGACCATGTGGAAGCCAGCGTGCACGTATCCGTGCACGTCAGTCGACTGATACGGTCGACCGGCTACGTGGTGCGGTCGACCCGTGCGGTCGACCGACCTAGCCTGGCAGAGACTGTTCTGGTCAGCAAAAACATGTAATTTTTAATCCTAAAAATTTCCATTAAATCTCTAAAAATTCACAAAAATAGTTTTATCATTTTTCATTGAAATAAAAACTTGTGTTAAAAAGTTTAACACAAATCTCAAACATTTTGAACTATTTTTGTGTTATAGAAATTTTACCAAAAACCAAAACTGTATTTTCTAAAACTTGGATTTTTTGAATAGAAAATACATTTTGTCCAAAACTCATCAAAATACAAAAGCATGATATTAAACAACATTTAGGCATGATGTATATGGATATAATCCTATATACATGAAACATATATATATCCATGTTTTTGACATTAATTCCAAAATATGTTTTGTTAAAAATACCAAAACATAAAACACATGAATAAGTGAGTCAAAACTAAGTTTGTCTAGGAAGTTAAGCATGCATGTATATAGAACAATTCTAATATACATTAAACCATGTAAACTTGTTTTGATCTATCTATTCATGAAAATCAAGATCGGTTAAACCTAAAACCGAAAAACCGAAAACCAATATTCAAAACATGAAACGTGTGTATTTTGTGAACTTGAGCATATCATACTATTCTAATCTTTATAGTTTGGATCTAAACACAAAACTAAACTAGGTACCGAAGTCTTCTTGTAGAGCGCAATCTCCAAGCCGACTCGATCCAAAACTCCTTGATCCACCAAGCAAGTGCTATATATGATTTTTGATGCTCGGGCTCTTGAATCAACATGTGAAAGCTTCCAAATCATCTTGTTGAAGCTAATCACCTACTAATAACTTGATTAATGATCTGAAACTAAAATCACAAGATTATTAGTGCACATAACTATATGAGTTAATCATCATCAAAACTAGAGTGGAAGGCTCTGGGCCAACAATCTCCCCCTTTTGATGATGACAAAACTCATGGAGTTATATATGCATGGATTAAAATTAAGCTTCAAAGAAGCTCCCCCTTAACTCATGCATAAACAAATAAACATAATATGCAATGAATATTAAACATTGATGCATATCTATGCAAAACAATAAATGGCTCTAGATACCAATGAAATGTTTAAAAACAAAACAAGCTCTAGAAACCAATTAAAATTAAACTAAATTAAACTTAATATATGCAAAACACAAACATGCATATATAAAACTCATAAACTCAAAATCTTTCTCCTCCTTTTTGTCATTCATCAACAAAGGGTAAAAACCAAAACAAAACAAAATCTTCTCACCTTTTTTTTAATACAAAGAATCAATCATCAATAAAGGGTAAAACTAAATCAAAGAATTTTTCTCCCCTTTTTGTACGAAACAATGAATCAACAAAAGGGTTAATAAAAACAATGTTCTCCCCCTTTTTGTCTAAAACAAAAACAAAACCAAATAGGGGTGACATTCAATTAAGGTACCAATTGAAAATATGTCAAAGAATAGCATCTTGATACCAATTGAAAGGAAACAAACAAAAAAAAATATTGATACCAATTTTAAGCAAAACACATGAAATCTTGATACCAATTGAAATTAAACATAATAAATTTTGAATGTCTAAACAAGAATTTTGATACCAATTGTAAATATTTTTCATTTTGAACATATGATACCAAATTTAAATTTTCAATCATAAAGTATGGGAGCACAAATACCAATTGAAAGATAAAATCAAATTTTCTCCCCCTTTATGAAATACCAACTAAAACAATGCGTAGGCTTGATATCAATTTAAGAGTAATCAATTGAAACAAAATTGAAGCTCAAGCTTAGCATAAACACAAATATATATATATGTATGAAAAATAGATACCAATTGAAATTGATATTCTTGGAATTGAAATCATACATGTAGGCTGTCTAAAAATATCCAACAGACAAGCTACTAAGAAAGCAGAGTTCCAGCAACAAGGCGCGTCGGCCCGAAGCCCGCGTCTCAGCAAACAAGGCGCGTCGGCCCGAAGCCCGCGTCTCAGCAACAAGGCGCGTTGGCCCGAAGCCCCGCGTCTCAGCAACAAGGCGCGTCGGCCCGAAGCCCGCGTCTCAGCAACAAGGCGCGTCGGCCCGAAGCCCGCGTCTCAGCAACAAGGCGCGTCGGCCCGAAGCCCCGCATCTCAGCAACAAGGCGCGTCGGCCCGAAGCCCGCGTCTCAGCAACAAGGCGCGTCGGCCCGAAGCCCCGCGTCTCAGCAACAAGGCGCGTTGGTCCGAAGCCCGCGTCTCAGCAACAAGGCGCGTCGGCCCGAAGCCCGCGTCTCAGTTGCAACTACCCGAAATAAGGGGCCAGTCACCGCACATGTAGCAGGAAGTGGCCCCTCATTGTGGAGCGTTTTCAGGGGGCACGATCACCCCCTAAAAACCCTATAAATAGTCCCGTCACTATGGAAGGAAGGGACGATTGACGACGAGAAGGAAAAAGGACGACAATCAAAGGAGAGATCAACGACAGAGAGAGAGAGAAAACCTTCAGCGAGCTTACTGAGTACTAGCCGCTCTTCGCCTACCTCCTCTTTGAGAGTTTTGGTAGACTGAGCTGAGTTACTCTTTCTACCGACCGAAGAGAAGACCCCCGACGGTCCAGGACGGTCATCTGGTCAACGGAGAACAAGATTCACTCTCCATCGCCACACGAAGAACCGAGCCTTAAACAAAGGGAAGATTCAGACATCCTCCCTCCCTTGTAACTGGAAAAGAGGGAAGAGTAGTTCTTTTGGTTGTAATCGTTTCGCTTGAATCAAGGAAATCTTTTACAGCTAAAACCACTTTCTCCGACCACCAAATTTTCCGGCTCCTACAAGAGATGGCGACTCCGCTGGGGAATCTCTTCGTTACTGACGAGCGCACCGTGGTGCAAGATGACGTTCTCCGTAAGGGGAAAATGGTCGAATCCCTCGTCGTCGAGTTCGACCAGGCGAAGTATGAAGAGTTCCTCTCTTCTGGCTCCAAGAGCCCAAAGACCCGCGTCTGCCGTAGGGTCTCAAGTGGACAGCCCCCTGAAGCCCAATCTGAGGCTCTGTCGGGTGCTCCTGCTGCCCACTGTGCCAAGTTTGGTTCACGCGCTGACGCCTCCCAGAAGGCCCGCGTAACCTCAGACACCTCTACTGCGATCAACCGCGTCGCGCAGAGCACACGCGCCAACGCCTCTCTGAAGGCCCGCGTGGTCCCCGGCACATCTACTGGTGCGATCGACCGTGTCGCACAGAACGCCCGCGTCAGCGTCTCTCAGGAGACCCGCGTGGCAAATACCCCTGGTTCTACAAACCAGGAAGTTGTTGGCTTCTCTCTTCCTCCACGGCGCAATCGGAATGCCGAGCGTCGACAGAGAAGACGCACGCGTCAACACTCGGTCGGAACCGTTGGTTTTCTGACTGGGGTTGAACGCAGCGTACGATCCGATGCCTTGCCCGCACCTCGTCCAGTGCGAGAGGTCCGTGTTTGGCGACCCAAACGCGAGACTCCCCAAGTTGAGCCTTCTGAAGACCAACTTGCCAAACGCCAAAGCGAAGCTTCTGCGTCTTGTCAAACACAGGAAGCACGCGCCCATAGGCGTGGGGCCCAGCAGCCCACTCTCTCCCAAGTCTCTCTGCTCCAACGCAGCAGACAGCAACGCGAAAGTCGCGTCTCATATCAACAGAGACGCCAGACGCGCGTGACGCAGCCGCGACGCAACAGCCGTGTTTCTGAAACCTGTGTCCAGGCTGAACAGCACATGACTGTCTCCCGTCTTCGACGTTGCGAGACCAGTCTCTTTAATCCCCCTCCCACGGATTTGAGGGATTATTTGACAAGAAAAAGAAGTGCCAATCAAGCCACTTCGTCATGCTGCTGTCAACAACTCATCCATATGCTCTCTGGATGCCATTATGGATCAGGCGTGCACCAGCAGTCCTTAATCAGACAGCTGACCCTGATTCCCCCGTCAGCCAAAAGAAGACGCTCCCACAGGAGGAGAACCTTCTCAGATGTTGAATACCGGAGCTTACTGCAAACATGACTAGCAGAAGCAAGGGAAAATAACAATGGTCAACTCAGAGGAATCTGACTCTGAGCCGGAAGGGGTGTATCAACACACTCGCACCCGGACAGGGGCCATTCCCCCAGTTGACTATAATGCCTTAGCCCGCGGCATTAGAATGGGTGGTTCTCACTCCGCTATAGTGGAGTCGCAGGCTTCAAACTCTTCCGTCGAGAAGGAGGCTTCCGCCTACATGGCCGACACTCCTGAGGAGACGACCAGGCGTTTAGAGCAGACGCAGAAGCACCAGATGGATATAATCGCCTCTCAACAGAGATCCATTGACTCCCTCAAGCATATGCTTGAGAAATTGCTTGAAGAAAGAGCGAGATCTCCTCCTAGAAGGCCGAAGGGGAAAGGGAGAAAGGGAGGAAGCCCACCCTCCGAATCTTCTGACGAGACACGACGATCTACCTCGGATGTGTCCAAGCCCTCGTCGCAGGCAAGAAGCGACCAAGACCAGGAGAAGACTCATGCTAAGAGGGTGAGTCAATTGGAACGACGCCTCGAGGCCCTTGCCAATCGCAAGGACCTCCAAGAAGCAGGAGTGGTCCGGCCCTATCCGGCTGAGTGGGACTTAGTTCCATACCCTCCTAAGTTCAAGGCTCCAACCCTCCAAGCATTCGACGGGAAGGGGTCACCCAACCAGCATATCTACTACTTCAAATCCCAGACCGGGAACGTGGTAGATAATGACGCCATCCTGGCGCGACTGTTCATCGGCACCCTGAAAGGGTTGGCTTTTGAGTGGTTTATGAAGCTCCCGGAGGGTTCTATCAAGAACTGGGGGGATCTAGAGAAGCTGTTCTTGACACGCTTCTTCGAAGACGACTCCGAAGTCACAATGCCTACCCTTTTAGCTACAAGACAGCGAAAGGGAGAGTCCGTCAAGTCTTTCGTAGAAAGATTTCGGAACATGGCACTCCGATGTCCAAGCGGCATGACCCAGGCCACCCTGGTGGAAACATGTCGCCATAATCTCCAAACCTCACTCCTTGCTCAAATAGGAGTTGCTGAAAGCCGCACCTGGAAACAATTAGTCCAGCAAGGTGAACAGGCTGAGGAGATTGTCGCCCGCGTCAGAGCGGAAGAAGGCAAGCCCAGGCCAGAGAGGTCGACAAGGCGTGCACCAGACACCTCCCTCCAGACGAAGCGGAAGGATAATTTGGCGACGGAGACCAAATCTCCCACCAAACCTCAAACAGGCAGGGCAAGTGGCTCTTCAAGCCAGCCACGCCCCAACAAGCAGTATTCCTTCAAGGAGGAACACGTCGATTCGCTCTTCAAGCTACTCAACAAGAGCAATCGACTGAAGCTCCCTGAAATTAGGCGCCCGGAGGAAGTCGGCAAGACCGACAATCCCACCTACTGCTTATACCACAGGATGCTCGGACATCCTACCAAAGCTGCTACGTCTTTAAGGACATCCTTCAAGCTCTGATTGACGCGGAGGTATTAAAACTCCGACCGGAGTAGAAGAAGATGACAGCCAACATGACGTCGATTCTCCAGTTTGGGACACGACCCCCGACACCCGTGGGGGTGATCTCTGTCCCGAAAGGAGAACTGAGGGTGGTCAACACAGACCCTCATCAGCAGCGGGAGAAAGGCTTGGTACCCGTCCCTACACCTCGAGGGGAAATCATGTGGGTCCACCCTGACCTCGTCGACGAGCAACAATGGACGACTGTGACCAACAGGAAGTCCAAAGGCAAAGGGAAGGCTTCATCTTGCCATGTGATATGCGCTTCCTCCGAGAAGCGGACACTGATGTTCCCTCGCTGACTGACTCAGAGCAGGAAACAATAGTCCTGGCCGCAGAGCCCAGCCAACCTACGGCGGGGACCCGTTCAGGACAGGCATACTTGAAGCAGTACGGCGAGACAGCAGGGCTTCTCCGCAACCAGCCGTAGAACCAGCCAAGCCCTCCACGAAACCACCTGTGGAGAAACAGAAAGAAACCCGGTTTTCTCGGGCTCTTCTAAAAGGTGCAGCAGAAGGATCTTCGACACCTTACCGCTTCGACGTCTTGGCTCAACTAGCCAACATCCCGGCACGCATCACCTTGTATGAACTCCTGAGGCTATCAAAGTCAACCAGAGAGGCTCTACAAGAAGCTTTGCAAACGCTGAGGTCTTCATGACTCGTGTGCCAAGGGAGGAAGATGTAGAGGATTGCCTCCACGCCTCCCCAAATGCTCCCTGCATCACCTTCACAACAGACGACATGCAGGTTAAAGGGAAGCATGACCGACCCCTATACTTCACAGGGTATATTGGGTCATCCGAGGTGAACCGCATCCAGGTAGACCCAGGGTCTGCGCTAAGCATCATACCTCGCCGGGTTATGCAGTTTCTAGGCATTCCTACCCATCGTCTGAGCCCTACCCAGACGACTATTTACGGGTTCAATGCCAACAGCTCCCGCCCGATGGGGAAGATCAAGCTCAAATGCCAGATCGGGAGCCTCAAGTCGGAAGTGACGTGTTACGTCATTGATGCGGACACTTCCTACAACCTGTTGCTGGGACGACCATGGATTCACCGCAATTCCATCGTTCCCTCTACTCTCCACCAAGTCATGAAATACATTGACGAGAGTGGACAGGTCCGAACGTTGATTGCCGAAAGGCATCCGTTTAAAGGGGTTGAAAATTATTTCACGGACTCCCTCTTATATCAGGATCCGGAGGAGACTAATGAAACCCCATAACCAGAGGAGCCAGACTCTGGTAATGAAGCTGACATTGAGCCTGAGAAAGAAGAGTGCCTGTGGGAGTTGGAGCCCATTGTAAAGAGCACTAATAAGCTCGATGTTGATACCACCGACGATGCGGGTGGTTGGTACATTAATGAAGATTTAGATTTTGCGTATTTTCCTGTGTATGTTTCCGATTCAATACCGTCGGATACCACTACCGACGTGGACGATGACCTCTGGTCGGCAATAGATGCTTTGACATCTTTGCATGTACCGGTGAAATCATCCTTCGGGACGTACCAGGATAATGGAGACGCGCAAGAGTCTGTATTCATGGTTCCAGCCAGACGAAAAGGCCAAAGACCAATACTTTTTGGGCGAATCGCATCTGAACCAATGCCCCCACGAAGAATCGGAAGGTGAGGATGAATCCCCTCAGTTCGATCATTATGAACCGAAAACGCTCAAGATGATGAAGCGCATGGGGTATGATCTAACCAACAGGCCTGGGTTGAACTTCGGAAAAGGAAGAAGAACACTGCTTCGATCCTTCGTACCGAAAGGGAAAACCCCTGATTACTATCATCAGACGCGCCGGGGGTTGGGCTATATATCAACCCCAGTGCCATCAGCCTCTGATTCGGAGAGACTGTCAAGTCATGACTGCTCATCAGACACGTCGTCGTGGGAATCAGATGTCAGTGTCGGCAACATCTTCAAAGGGCTTTCAGTAAACATGGCTTCGACAAGCCATATGGAGGATGAAGATGAAGAAATGATCCAATCTGATACAGACCCTTGGATCAGACATTTGAATGCTCTTTGGGACATCCGCTTTGAACAGCGTGAGCCACCCACAGAAGACAAGGTTGTTCAAGTCAACCTAGGAGATGAAGCCAATCCTAAACCCATCTTCATAAGTGACGGCCTGTCACCTCGGAGAAGAAGGATTTAATATCTCTTGTACAAGAGTATATAGATGTCTTCGCCTGGAATTATGAGGACATGCCTGGACTTGATCCTCAAGTGGCTATGCATCGCCTCAACATCAATCCGGACATGAAGCCTGTTAAACAACAGCAGTGACGGTTCCGTCCAGAGATAATGGAGGCAATCCAATCAGAAGTCAGGAAGCTTATTGACTCCGGCTTTATCAGGGAGGAACAGCATCCCGATTGGGTAGCCAACATCGTCCCCGTCGCCAAGAAGAACGGGAAGATCCGGATCTGCATCGACTTCCGTGATCTAAACGAGGCCTGCCCCAAAGACGAATTCCCATTGCCAATCACAGATGTCATGATTGACAATACTTGTGGATTCGAGCGAATGTCCTTTATGGACGGGTTCTCAGGATATAATCAAATCAAGATGTATCCCGATGACGAAAAGCACACCTCCTTCAGGACACCTCTAGGGTATATTGCTACACCGTCATGCCCTTCGGTCTGAAAAATGCGGGGGCAACCTACCAAAGGGCCATGAATGCCATTTTCCATCGGCAGATACGCAAAACGGTGGAATGTTATGTCGACGACATCGCGGTGAAAAGCCGCACTAAAGGTGATCACATAGCTGATCTGAGGGTGGTCTTCGACATCATGCGGGCTCATCAATTGAAGATGAACCCCACCAAGTCCTTCCTGGGGGTAGCCAGTGGCAAATTCCTAGGGTTTGTGTGACTTCCACAGGAATCCATTTGGATCCAGAGAAAGTCCGTGCTATCCAAGAGATGCAACCCCCAGAAGCCTCAAGGAGCTCAGAGGATTACAAGGACGATTGGCATACATCCGCAGATTCATTTCAAATCTCTCCGGGAGATGCCAACCCTTCGCTAAGCTGATGAAGAAGGGCGTTTCGTTCATTTGGGACGACGCTTGCCAGCAAGCATTTGAGGAGATCAAGCACTACCTCACCCAACCACCAGTCCTGGCGGCTCCGGTATCCGGAAAGCCTTTCCTGGTGTACGTCCGATCAATGGATCATTCTTTGGGAGCTCTACTAGCTCAGAATGATGACCAGGGGCGAGAACAAGCAATCTACTACCTAAGTAGAACGATGATCGGAGCCGAACATCGGTAAACCCGATCGAGAAGGAATGTTTGGCATTAGTGTCGCCATTCAGAAAATGCGACACTATCTGGTAGGCCAGACTATAATGTCATATCAAAAGTCAACCCCCTGAGGTTACTTATGACAAAGCCTTCTTCACTAAATGGCCGGCTGGCAAAATGGGCCATATTGCTCTCTCAATACGAGATGAACTTCCTACCCCAAAAAGCCATTAAAGGACAAGCGGTGGCGGACTTCCTAGCTGAACACCCAGATCCAGGACAGCCAAACTCTACGAGGATCTCCCAGATGAGGTCGCCGAAGTCTGCCTAGCTCAGACATCGTTCGAAAGTCAAGTATGGCAACTTTTCTTCGACGGTGCATCAAGGGCAAGCCCGAAGGGACACACAGTAGCGGGGGTAGGAGTGGTACTCGTCTCCCCACAAAATTACGTGATTCCCCGAGCTATCTCGTTAACCGAGCCCTGTTCCAACAATGTGGCGGAATACAACGCTCTTTGATTGGATGCAATTCGCCGATGAGATTGGCGTTAAAAATCTCGAGGCATACGGTGATTCTAAACTCATCGTCAGCCAAGTTCGCGGAGAGTATGAGGTCAGGCATGAAGATCTAGTACCCTACTACAACGCGACAATCCACATGGCCGAGGAGGTTTCAAACTTCTACATCGACCATGTACCGCGCAAGCAAAATGCGCATGCAGATGCACTTGCATCCCTTGCTGCCTCCTTAGCTCTTCCAGCCGGAGCAATGGAGAAGGTATTCGTCTATAGCCACGACCTATACTGCCCAAAAAGTCCCCTCGGAGACTACCAGAGGTCAACGGGAGATCGTCGCGGTAAGGAAACACTTGAAGTGTCAACCGATCCAGAGCTTAAAGACTGGCGATTCCCCTACATTGATTTTGTCTTGTACGGCATCTTGCCCGAAGACACCAGGGAGGCGGCTGCCATCCGAAGGAAAGCCTCCAAATTCTACTACAATGCGATTTCGCGAACATTGTATCGTAGATCGCATGACGGGATCCTGCTCCGGTGCCTCTCATCAAAAGAAGCCCACGAAGTGTTGAAAGAAGCCACGATGGTACGTGTGGAGCTCATCAACCTGGCCCGAAGCTGGCAAACCGACTCCAAAGATTGGGTTACTACTGGCCCAAGATGGTTGCCGATGCTGTTGCCTATGCCAAAAGATGTCACGCCTGTCAAATACATGGCGATTTCATCCATCAAGCACCAGGATACCTCCACTCTACGACCTCTACCTGGCCGTTCGAAATGTGGGGGATGGACGTGGTTGGTCCTATCAGCCCACCATCATCAAAAGGACATCGGTTCATCCTAGCGATAACCGATTACTTCTCAAAGTGGGCCGAAGCTATCCCTTTGAAAGAGGTGAAATCTTCAACGTGATCAAGTTCGTGAAACATCACGTTATTTACCGTTCGGTGTGCCTCGGCGGATTGTCCATGACAATGGACCCCAGTTCATCAGCCAGGCTTTTCAGAGATTCTGCGCCAAGTTCAGAATCCAGAGTGTGTCATCAACGGCATACTATCCGCCCGCTAACGGCCTCGCAGAAGCTTTCAATAAGACTATTGGCAAGCTTCTCAAGAAATTCGTCTCGAAAAGTCAACGAGACTGGGACGATAAGTTGGGCGAATGCTTATGGCCTATCGCACGACTGTGCGAACCCAACTAAAGCCACGCCATTTTCCTTGGTGTACGGATGCGAAGCCGTCCTTCCACTGGAAATCCAAATTCCATCTCTTCGCGCGCCTTGACAGCGGAAATGACAACAGAGGAGAAGCATCGACAGCGACTCCAAGAATTGGAAGCCTTGGACGACAAGCGTCTGCAGGCCCAACAAAACATCGAGCTTTACCAAGCTCGTATCACCAGAGCCTTCAACAAGAAAGTCAAATCCCGAACTTTCAAGAAAGGCGACCTCGTCTTAGCCGTCCGAAGACCCATGGTCATGACGCACAAGACGAAAGGAAAATTCCAACCCAAATGGGAAGGACCGTTTGTAGTAGAGTCAGTCTACTCAAATGGATCGTATCGCCTCATAACCTCAAATGGCGATACACTCATGATGCCAATCAATGGCAAATTCCTGAAGAAATACTATCCCTAGATGGCATTCTTCCACCGATCAAGTTAAAATACACCTCTGATCGGAAACATCCAACGCCTCCGACGGCTAAGGATAGAGGAAAATGTTGGCTTTAAGTCCAACATAAGTCTTCGACAACTCATCATGCTGAGGGGAATAGCATGATTAGCCCAACTCAAACGGTAGTTGGTAAAGGCATGACAAACCCGTTGACAGCTGAGGATTTGCTAAAAATCCTAAGGGACACGTTCCCATTTGATCCGACGCCTCCGACGGCTAAGGATAGAAGAAAATGTTGGCTTTTAAGTCCAACACAAGTCTCGACAACTCATCTCATGCTGAGGGGAATAGCATGGCTAGCCCAACTCAAACGGTAGTTGGTAAAGGCATCTCAAATCCGTTGATAGCTGAGGGTTTGCTAAAAATCCTAAGTGGACTTGATTCCACTCTTCCCTCAAAAATCCCTTACCAATTCTCATCCATAGAATGGTAGGACCACAAAATGCAATCATTACTATGTTAACACTATACCTCTGGTAATGAATACTCTTGTCAAGTATAAACCTTGCTTGTTAACTCTGCATAGAGTAACAAACTCTCAAATTTGCCAAGTTAACACTATACCTCTGGCACTTCAATTCCACTTGTCAATTCTCATCAATAGAATGACAGGTCCTCAAATTGCTCCTATCGCAAGCAAATTCTTGTCAAGTTAATATCACACTGAAACAACTTAGTTTAAAGTTAACATTACACCTCTAAGCAGTACATCGAGTGCCTGTCAAGTTAATATCACACCTCTGATAGTCACCTTTCTTCAGACTTCCGTATCGAAGCTGAAATGGACGATGCCAAGTTAACACTACACTTCTAGCATCCGAGTCATCGCTAAGTTCAACAATACACCTATGGCCATGACCTTTCCTCGACTTCTTCGTCTAAGTCGAGATGACCAATGCTAAGTTCAACATCACACCTCTAGCATTACCTCACTGTTAAGTTAAACATTACACCTATGACAGTGACATTCTGAGTTAAGTTAAGATCACACTGACTCACATCCTTGTCGAGTTAACACCACACTTCTGACAAGACTATCTCCAACCTGTTAAGTTAATATCACACCTCTAACGGTGAAAGCTTTACTAGATTCCTCGCGGGTCTAGTTTCACTTGTTATTCTCTTCAACAGAATAACAGGTCCACCTAAAGACATTGTTAGGTAACATTACACCACTGACAATGTTTTATCAAATTCCCCAGCTGACCTTGAATCAAGTCAATCCTAGACACTTGACAAAAGTTCACCTTCTCTGGGAGCACGCATTCCCCTATCACTTTCTTTTATAAGTGGCGGGTCCACCAAAATCATTCTTTTGCTTCTAAAACAAAACATTCAAGACAACACAAAAGAGGCAAAAAGAAAAGTGTCACTTTTATTCATATCCAAACACATGAAAGTGATACAAAACGCTCTCTTATACAATAAGATTGAGTGTTATAATTAAGGAGTACAAAGAAGTCCCTCTCTCTCTGAGGCCGTACTCACTCCTTGAAGCCGCATCTGATCCTAAGTGCATGATGTCTGAAGAAGTGGCGACTGTTGGAACCGGTTGCACTTTGATGCATGACGCCAACTTCGAAAGCGCCCTAGCTGACCAAGCCAAGAGCAATGGTGTTCTTGAGGTCCGGTGACAACAGAAGGTCCTGCAACCCTTCGTTCAGGCGCGTCTCTTTCCCTAGTAGACATCCAACAAACATGGAGTCACTCTTGGGGTGAGAGAGGAAGTTTCGGAGTCATCACAAAGGATGCCACCCTCCACTAGGTCCAGGCAGCAGAGAGTCCTGCATTCATCACCATCCCTTTCCCCAGCAGGCCATCCAACGGAATGTCCTTGATGTCACTTCTGGGGTAGGGAGAGGAAGAGGATCTCATCCGCCACCGTAACCGCCGGACCACCCTCGCCGATACTCAGCCTATCCGTCTCTTGCACCAGATCTGAAGAGACCTTGGCGAGGGTTGGGTCCTCGTCAGAGATGTAATATACTCTCTTATAGGTGACGAGGACCATAATATATTCTCTCATAGGTGAACGTTGAACGAGTTCGCCGACCGAAGTATTCTTCCAAGGGCCCAGCAAAACCTGCAAGGAACAAAAAGAGAGAATAAGAACAATCTGCAACTTAGTGTAAACAGAGAAAAACTAAGTCAGCAGAGGCGAACGCGGGATGATCCACGCAGTCAGCCAAACGCGGGAAAGATCCATGCAGTCTGCCAAGACGCAGGAATGACACGCGCAGCAAGCCAAACTGTTGCGTCAGCAGAGACAAACGCGAATCAAAACGCGGGTCC
>JAVJIF010034334.1:0-28091 GCA_038442645.1 Agave tequilana | reverse complement strand
AGACAAGCTACTAAGAAAGCAGAGTTCCAGCAACAAGGGCGTCGGCCCGAAGCCCGCGTCTCAGCAACAAGGCGCGTCGGCCCGAAGCCCGCGTCTCAGCAACAAGGCGCGTCGGCCCGAAGCCCCGCGTCTCAGCAACAAGGCGCGTCGGCCCGAAGCCCCGCGTCTCAGCAACAAGGCGCGTCGGCCCGAAACCCGCGTCTCAGCAACAAGGCGCGTCGGCCCGAAGCCCCGCGTCTCAGCAACATGGCGCGTCGGCCCGAAGCCCGCATCTCAGCAACAAGGCGCGTCGGCCCGAAGCCCCGCGTCTCAGCAACAAGGCGCGTCGGTCCGAAGCCCGCGTCTCAGCAACAAGGCGCGTCGGCCCGAAGCCCGCGTCTCAGTTGCAACTACCCGAAATAAGGGGCCAGTCACCGCACATGTAGCAGGAAGTGGCCCCTCATTGTGGAGCGTTTTCAGGGGGCACGATCACCCCCTAAAAACCCTATAAATAGTCCCGTCACTATTGAAGGAGGGGACGATTGACGACGAGAAGGAAAAAGGACGACAATCAAAGGAGAGATCAACGACAGAGAGAAAAAAACCCTTCAGCGAGCTTACTGAGTACTAGCCGCTCTTCGCCTACCTCTCTTGAGAGAGTTTTGGTAGACTGAGCTGAGTTACTCTTTCTACCGACCGAAGAGAAGACCCCCGACGGTCCAGGACGGTCATCTGGTCAACGGAGAACAAGATTCACTCTCCATCGCCACACGAAGAACCCAGCCTTAAACAAAGGGAAGATTCAGACATCCTCCCTCCCTTGTAACTGGAAAAGAGGGAAGAGTAGTTCTTTTGGTTGTAATCGTTTCGCTTGAATCAAGGAAATCTTTTACAGCTAAAACCACTTTCTCCGACCACCAAATTTTCCGGCGCGTACAAGAGATGGCGACTCCGCTGGGGAATCTCTTCGTTACTGACGAGCGCACCGTGGTGCAAGATGACGTTCTCCGTAAGGGGAAAATGGTCGAATCCCTCGTCGTCGAGTTCGACCAGGCGAAGTATGAAGAGTTCCTCTCTTCTGGCTCCAAGAGCCCAAAGACCCACGTCTGCCGCAGGGTCTCAAGTGGACAGCCCCCTGAAGCCCAATCTGAGGCTCTGTCGGGTGCTCCTGCTGCCCACTGTGCCAAGTTTGGTTCACGCGCCGACGCCTCCCAGAAGGCCCGCGTAACCTCAGACACCTCTACTGCGATCAACCGCGTCGCGCAGAGCACACGCGCCAACGCCTCTCTGAAGGCTCGCGTGGTCCCCGGCACATCCACTGGTGCGATCGACCGTGTCGCACAGAACGCCCGCGTCAGCGTCTCTCAGGAGACCCGCGTGGCAAACACCCCTGGTTCTACAAACCAGGAAGTTGTTGGCTTCTCTCTTCCTCCACGGCGCAATCGGAATGCCGAGCGTCGACAGAGAAGACGCGCGCGTCAACACTCGGTCGGAACCGTTGGTTTTCTGACTGGGGTTGAACGCAGCGTACGATCCGATGCCTTGCCCGCACCTCGTCCAGTGCGAGAGGTCCGTGTTTGGCGACCCAAACGCGAGACTCCCCAAGTTGAGCCTTCTGAAGACCAACTTGCCAAACGCCAAAGCGAAGCTTCTGCGTCTTGTCAAACACAGGAAGCACGCGCCCATAGGCGTGGGGCCCAGCAGCCCACTCTCTCCAAGTCTCTCTGCTCCAACGCAGCAGACAGCAACGCGAAAGTCGCGTCTCATATCAACAGAGACGCCAGACGTGCGTGACGCAGCCGCGACGCAACAGCCGCGTTTCTGAAACCTGTGTCCAGGCTGAACAGCACATGACTGTCTCCCGTCGTCGACGTTGCGAGACCAGTCTCTTTAATCCCCCTCCCACAGATTTGAGGGATTATTTGACAAGGAAAAGGAGTGCCAATCAGACCACTTCTCCATGCTGCTGTCAACAGCTCATCCAGATGCTCTCTGGATGCCATTGCGAGTCAGGCGTGCACCAGCCGTCTTTAATTAGACAGCTGACCCTGATTCCCCCGTCAGCCAAAGAGAAGACGCTCCCACAGGAGGAGAACCTTCTCAGATGTTGAATACCCGGAGCTTACTGCAAACATGACTAGCAGAAGCAAGGGAAAACAACTAATGGTCAACTCAGAGGAATCTGACTCTGAACCGGAGGGGGTGTATCAACACACTCGCACCCGGACAGGGGCCATTCCCCAATTGACTATAATGCCTTAGCCCGCGGCATTAGAATGGGTGGTTCTCACTCCGCTATAGTGGAGTCGCAGGCTTCAAACTCTTCCGTCGAGAAGGAGGCTTCCGCCTACATGGCCGACACTCCTGAGGAGACGACCAGGCGTTTAGAGCAGACGCAGAAGCACCAGATGGATATAATCGCCTCTCAACAGAGATCCATTGACTCCCTTAAGCATATGCTTGAGAAATTGCTTGAAGAAAGAGCGAGATCTCCTCCTAGACGACCGAAGGGGAAAGGGAGAAAGGGAGGAAGCCCACCCTCCGAATCTTCTGACGAGACACGACGATCTACCTCGGATGTGTCCAAGCCCTCGTCGCAGGCAAGAAGCGACCCAGACCCGAAAAGGCTCATACTAAAAGAATGAGCCTGCTGGAGCAACGACTCAATGCCCTTGCCAGTCGTAAAGATCTCCAAGAGCAGGAGTGGTCCGGCCCTATCCGGCTGAGTGGGACTTAGTTCCATACCCTCCTAAGTTCAAGGCTCCAACCCTCCAAGCATTCGACGGGAAGGGGTCACCCAACCAGCATATCTACTACTTCAAATCCCAGACCGGGAACGTGGTAGATAATGACGCCATCCTGGCGCGACTGTTCATCGGCACCCTGAAAGGGTTGGCTTTTGAGTGGTTTATGAAGCTCCCGGAGGGTTCTATCAAGAACTGGGGGGATCTAGAGAAGCTGTTCTTGACACGCTTCTTCGAAGACGACTCCGAAGTCACAATGCCTACCCTTTTAGCTACAAGACAGCGAAAGGGAGAGTCCGTCAAGTCTTTCGTAGAAAGATTTCGGAACATGGCACTCTGATGTCCAAGCGGCATGACCCAGGCCACCCTGGTGGAAACATGTCGCCATAATCTCCAAACCTCACTCCTTGCTCAAATAGGAGTTGCTGAAAGCCACACCTGGAAACAATTAGTCCAGCAAGGTGAACAGGCTGAGGAGATTGTCGCCCGCGTCAGAGCGGAAGAAGGCAAGCCCAGGCCAGAGAGGTCGACAAGGCGTGCACCAGACACATCCCTCCAAACCAAGCGGAAGGATAATTTGGCGACGGAGACCAAATCTCCCACCAAACCTCAAACAGGCAGGGCAAGTGGCTCTTCAAGCCAGCCACGCCCCAACAAGCAGTATTCCTTCAAGGAGGAACACGTCGATTCGCTCTTCAAGCTACTCAACAAGAGCAATCGACTGAAGCTCCCTGAAATTAGGCGCCCGGAGGAAGTCGGCAAGACCGACAATCCCACCTACTGCTTATACCACAGGATGCTCGGACATCCTACCAAAAGCTGCTACGTCTTTAAGGACATCCTTCAAGCTCTGATTGACGCGGAGGTATTAAAACTCCGACCGGAGCAGAAGAAGATGACGGCCAACATGACGTCGATTCTCCAGTTTGGGACACGACCCCCGACACCCGTGGGGGTGATCTCTGTCCCGAAAGGAGAGCTGAGGGTGGTCAACACAGACCCTCATCAGCAGCAGGAGAAAGGCTTGGTACCCGTCCCTACACCTCGAGGGGAAATCATGTGGGTCCACCCTGACCTCGTCGACGAGCAACAATGGACGACTGTGACCAACAGGAAGTCCAAAGGCAAAGGGAAGACTTCATCTTGCCATGTGATATGCGCCTCCTCTCGAGAAGCGGACACTGATGTTCCCTCGCTGACTGACTCAGAAGAGGAAACAATAGTCCTGGCCGCAGAGCCCAGCCAACCTACGGCAGGGACCCGTTCAGGACAGGCATACTTGAAGCAGTACGGCGAGACAGCAGCGGCTTCTCCGCAACCAGCCGTAGAACCAGCCAAGCCCTCCACGAAACCACCTGTGGAGAAACAGAAAGAAACCCGGTTTTCTCGGGCTCTTCTAAAAGGTGCAGCAGAAGGATCCTCGACACCTTACCGCTTCGACGTCTTGGCTCAACTAGCCAACATCCCGGCACGCATCACCTTGTATGAACTCCTGAGGCTATCAAAGTCAACCAGAGAGGCTCTACAAGAAGCTTTGGCAAATGCTGAGGTCTTTATGACCCGCGTGCCAAGGGAGGAAGATGTAGAGGATTGCCTCCACGCCTCCCCAAATGCTCCCTGCATCACCTTCACAACAGACGACATGCAGGTTAAAGGGAAGCATGACCGACCCCTATACTTCACAGGGTATATTGGGTCATCCGAGGTGAACCGCATCCAGGTAGACCCAGGGTCTGCGCTAAGCATCATACCTCGCCGGGTTATGCAGTTTCTAGGCATTCCTACCCATCGTCTGAGCCCTACCCAGACGACTATTTACGGGTTCAATGCCAACAGCTCCCGCCCGATGGGGAAGATCAAGCTTAAATGCCAGATCGGGAGCCTCAAGTCGGAAGTGACGTGTTACGTCATTGACGCGGACACTTCCTACAACCTGTTGCTGGGACGACCATGGATTCACCGCAATTCCATCGTTCCCTCTACTCTCCACCAAGTCATGAAATACATTGACGAGAGTGGACAGGTCCGAACGTTGATTGCCGAAAGGCATCCGTTTAAAGGGGTTGAAAATTATTTCACGGACTCCCTCTTATATCAGGATCCGGAGGAGACTAATGAAACCCCACAACCAGAGGAGCCAGACTCTGGTAATGAAGCTGACATTGAGCCTGAGAAAGAAGAGTGCCTGTGGGAGTTGGAACCACTTGTAAAGAGCACTAATAAGCTCGATGTTGATACCACCGACGATGCGGGTGGTTGGTACATTAATGAAGATTTAGATTTTGCGTATTTTCCTGTGTATGTTTCCGATTCAATACCGTCGGATACCACTACCGACGTGGACGATGACCTCTGGTCGGCAATAGATGCTTTGACATCTTTGCATGTACCGGTGAAATCATCCTTCGGGACGTACCAGGATAATGGAGACGCGCAAGAGTCTGTATTCATGGTTCCAGCCAGACGAAAAGGCCAAAGACCAATACTTTTTGGGCGAATCGCATCTGAACCAATGCCCCACGAAGAATCGGAAGGTGAGGATGAATCCCCTCAGTTCGATCATTATGAACCGAAAACGCTCAAGATGATGAAGCGCATGGGGTATGATCTAACCAACAGGCCTGGGTTGAACTTCAGAAAAGGAAGAAGAACACTGCTTCGATCCTTTGTACCGAAAGGGAAAACCCCTGATTACTATCATCAGACGCGCCGGGGGTTGGGCTATATATCAACCCCAGTGCCATCAGCCTCTGATTCGGAGAGACTGTCAAGTCATGACTGCTCATCAGACACGTCGTCGTGGGAATCAGATGTCAGTGTCGGCAACATCTTCAAAGGGCTGTCAGTAAACATGGTTTCGACAAGCCATATGGAGGATGAAGATGAAGAAATGATCCAATCTGATACAGACCCTTGGATCAGACATTTGAATGCTCTTTGGGACATCCGCTTTGAACAGCGTGAGCCACCCACAGAAGACAAGGTTGTTCAAGTCAACCTAGGAGATGAAGCCAATCCTAAACCCATCTTCATAAGTGACGGCCTGTCACCTTCAGAGAAGAAGGATTTAATATCTCTTGTACAAGAGTATATAGATGTCTTCGCCTGGAATTATGAGGACATGCCTGGACTTGATCCTCAAGTGGCTATGCATCGCCTCAACATCAATCCGGACATGAAGCCTGTAAACAACAGCAGTGACGGTTCCGTCCAGAGATAATGGAGGCAATTCAATCAGAAGTTAGAAAGCTCATCGATTCCGGCTTCATCCGGGAAGAACAACATCCCGACTGGGTAGCCAACATCGTCCCCGTCGCCAAGAAGAACGGGAAGATCCGGATCTGCATCGACTTCCGTGATCTAAACGAGGCCTGCCCCAAAGACGAATTCCCATTGCCAATCACAGATGTCATGATTGACAATACTTGTGGATTCGAGCGAATGTCCTTTATGGACGGGTTCTCAGGATATAATCAAATCAAGATGTATCCCGATGACGAAAAGCACACCTCCTTCAGGACACCTCTAGGGGTATATTGCTACACCGTCATGCCCTTCGGTCTGAAAAATGCGGGGGCAACCTACCAAAGGGCCATGAATGCCATTTTCCATCGGCAGATACGCAAAACGGTGGAATGTTATGTCGACGACATCGCGGTGAAAGCCGCACTAAAGGTGATCACATAGCAGACCTGAGGGTGGTCTTCGACATCATGCGGGCTCATCAATTGAAGATGAACCCCACCAAGTCCTTCCTGGGGGTAGCCAGTGGCAAATTCCTAGGGTTTGTTGTGACTTCCACAGGAATCCATTTGGATCCGGAGAAAGTCCGTGCTATCCAAGAGATGCAACCCCCCAGAAGCCTCAAGGAGCTCAGAGGATTACAAGGACGATTGGCATACATCCGCAGATTCATTTCAAATCTCTCCGGGAGATGCCAACCCTTCGCTAAGCTGATGAAGAAGGGCGTTTCGTTCATTTGGGACGACGCTTGCCAGCAAGCATTTGAGGAGATCAAGCACTACCTCACCCAACCACCAGTCCTGGCAGCTCCGGTATCCGGAAAACCTTTCCTGGTGTACGTCCGATCAATGGATCATTCTTTGGGAGCTCTACTAGCTCAGAATGATGACCAGGGGCGAGAACAAGCAATCTACTACCTAAGTAGAACGATGATCGGAGCCGAACATCGGTATAACCCGATCGAGAAGGAATGTTTGGCATTAGTGTTCGCCATTCAGAAAATGCGACACTATCTGGTAGGCCAGACTATAAATGTCATATCAAAAGTCAACCCCCTGAGGTTACTTATGACAAAGCCTTCTTCACTAAATGGCCGGCTGGCAAAATGGGCCATATTGCTCTCTCAATACGAGATGCACTTCCTACCCCAAAAAGCCATTAAAGGACAAGCGGTGGCGGACTTCCTAGCTGAACACCCAGATCCCAGGGCAGCCAAACTCTACGAGGATCTCCCAGATGAGGTCGCCGAAGTCTGCCTAGCTCAGACATCGTTCGAAAGTCAAGTATGGCAACTTTTCTTCGACGGTGCATCAAGGGCAAGCCCGAAGGGACACACAGTAGCGGGGGTAGGAGTGGTACTCGTCTCCCACAAAATTACGTGATTCCCCGAGCTATCTCGTTAACCGAGCCCTGTTCCAACAATGTGGCGGAATACAACGCTCTTTTGATTGGGATGCAATTCGCCGATGAGATTGGCGTTAAAAATCTCGAGGCATACGGTGATTCTAAACTCATCGTCAGCCAAGTTCGCGGAGAGTATGAGGTCAGGCATGAAGATCTAGTACCCTACTACAACGCGACAATCCACATGGCCGAGAGGTTTTCAAACTTCTACATCGACCATGTACCGCGCAAGCAAAATGCGCATGCAGATGCACTTGCATCCCTTACTGCCTCCTTAGCTCTTCCAGCCGGAGCAATGGAGAAGGTATTCGTCTATAGCCACGACCTATACTGCCCAAAAAGTCCCCTCGGAGACTACCAGAGGTCAACGGGAGATCGTCGCGGTAAGGAAACACTTAAAGTGTCAACTGACCCAGAGCTTAAAGACTGGCGATTCCCCTACATTGATTTTGTCTTGTACGGCATCTTGCCCGAAGACACCAGGGAGGCGGCTGCCATCCGAAGGAAAGCCTCCAAATTCTACTACAATGCGATTTCGCGAACATTGTATCGTAGATCGCATGACGGGATCCTGCTCCGGTGCCTCTCATCAAAAGAAGCCCACGAAGTGTTGAAAGAAGCCCACGATGGTACGTGTGGAGCTCATCAACCTGGCCCGAAGCTGGCAAACCGACTCCAAAGATTGGGTTACTACTGGCCCAAGATGGTTGCCGATGCTGTTGCCTATGCCAAAAGATGTCACGCCTGTTAAATACATGGCGATTTCATCCATCAAGCACCAGGATACCTCCACTCTACGACCTCTACCTGGCCGTTCGAAATGTGGGGGATGGACGTGGTTGGTCCTATCAGCCCACCATCATCAAAGGGACATCGGTTCATCCTAGCGATAACCGATTACTTCTCAAAGTGGGCCGAAGCTATCCCTTTGAAAGAGGTGAAATCTTCTAACGTGATCAAGTTCATGAAACATCACGTTATTTACCGGTTCGGTGTGCCTCGGCGGATTGTCCATGACAATGGACCCCAGTTCATCAGCCAGGCTTTTCAGAGATTCTGCGCCAAGTTCAGAATCCAGAGTGTGTCATCAACGGCATACTATCCGCCCGCTAACGGCCTCGCAGAAGCTTTCAATAAGACTATTGGCAAGCTTCTCAAGAAATTCGTCTCGAAAAGTCAACGAGACTGGGACGATAAGTTGGGCGAATGCTTATGGCCTATCGCACGACTGTGCGAACCCCAACTAAAGCCACGCCATTTTCCTTGGTATACGGATGCGAAGCCGTCCTTCCACTGGAAATTCAAATTCCCTCTCTACGCGTCGCCTTGACAGCGGAGATGACGACAGAGGAGAAGCATCGACAGCGACTCCAAGAATTGGAAGCCTTAGACGACAAGCGTCTGCAGGCCCAACAACAAATCGAGCTTTACCAAGCTCGTATCACCAGAGCCTTCAACAAGAAAGTCAAATCCCGAACTTTCAAGAAAGGCGACCTCGTCTTAGCCGTCCGAAGACCCATGGTCATGACGCACAAGACGAAAGGAAAATTCCAACCCAAATGGGAAGGACCGTTTGTAGTAGAGTCAGTCTACCCAAATGGATCGTATCGCCTCATAACCTCAAATGGCGATACACTCATGATGCCAATCAATGGCAAATTCCTGAAGAAATACTATCCCTAGATGGCATTCTTCCACCGATCAAGTTAAAAATACACCTCTGATCGGAAACATCCAACGCCTCCGACGGCTAAAGATAGAGGAAAATGTTGGCTTTTAAGTCCAACATAAGTCTTCGACAACTCATCATGCTGAGAGGAATAGCATAGCTAGCCCAACTCAAACGGTAGTTGGTAAAGGCATGACAAACCCGTTGACAGCTGAGGATTTGCTAAAAATCCTAAGGGACACGTTCCCATTTGATCCGACGCCTCCGACGGCTAAGGATAGAGGAAAATGTTGGCTTTTAAGTCCAACATAAGTCTTCGACAACTCATCATGCTGAGGGGAATAGCATGGCTAGCCCAACTTAAACGGTAGTTGGTAAAGGCATCTCAAATCCGTTGATAGCTGAGGGTTTGCTAAAAATCCTAAGTGGACTTGATTCCACTCTTCCCTCCAAAAATCCCTTACCAATTCTCATCCATAGAATGGTAGGACCACAAAATGCAATCATTACTATGTTAACACTATACCTCTGGTAATGAATACTCTTTGTCAAGTATAAACCTTGCTTGTTAACTCTACATAGAGTAACAAACTCTCAAATTTGCCAAGTTAACACTATACCTCTGGCACTTCAAATTCCACTTGTCAATTCTCATCAATAGAATGACAGGTCCTCAAATTGCTCCTATCGCAAGCAAATTCTTGTCAAGTTAATATCACACCTCTGACAAAACTACTGTTTAAAGTTAACATTACACCTCTAAGCAGTACATCGAGTGCCTGTCAAGTTAATATCACACCTCTGATAGTCACCTTTCTTCAGACTTCCGTATCGAAGCTGAAATGGACGATGCCAAGTTAACACTACACTTCTAGCATCCGAGTCATCGCTAAGTTCAACAATACACCTATGGCCATGACCTTTCCTCGACTTCTTCGTCTAAGTCGAGATGACCAATGCTAAGTTCAACATCACACCTCTAGCATTACCTCACTGTTAAGTTAAACATTACACCTATGACAGTGACATTCTGAGTTAAGTCAATATCACACCTCTGACTCACATCCTTGTCGAGTTAACACCACACTTCTGACAAGACTATCTCCAACCCGTTAAGTTAATATCACACCTCTAACGGTGAAAGCTTTACTAGATTCCTCGCGGGTCTAGTTTCACTTGTTATTCTCTTCAACAGAATAACAGGTCCACCTAAAGACATTGTTAGGTTAACATTACACCACTGACAATGTTTTATCAAATCCCCAGCTGACCTTGAATCAAGTCAATCCTAGACACTTGACAAAAGTTCACCTTCTCTGGGAGCACGCATTCCCCCTATCACTTTCTTTTATAAAGTGGCGGGTCCACCAAAATCATTCTTTTGCTTCTAAAACAAAACATTCAAGACAACAGAAAGAGGCAAAAAGAAAAGTGTCACTTTTATTCATATCCAAACACATGAAAGTGATACAAAACGCTCTCTTATACAATAAGATTGAGTGTTACAATTAAGGAGTACAAAGAAGTCCCTCTCTCTCTCTCTCTGAGGCCGTACTCACTCCTTGAAGCCGCATCTGATCCTAAGTGCATGATGTCTGAAGAAGTGGCGACTGTTGGAACCGGTTGCACTTTGATGCATGACGCCAACTTCGAAAGCGCCCTAGCTGACTAAGCAAGAGCAATGGTGTTCTTGAGGTCCGGTGGCAACAGAAGGTCCTGCAACCCTTCGTTCAGGCGCGTCTCTTTCCCTAGTAGACCATCCAACAAACATGGAGTCACTCTTGGGGTGAGAGAGGAAGTTTCGGAGTCATCACAAAGGATGCTACCCTCCACTAGGTCCAGCGGCAGCAGAGAGTCCTGCATTCATCACCATCCCTTTCCCCAGCAGGCCATCCAACGGAATGTCCTTGATGTCACTTCTGGGGTAGGGAGAGGAAGAGGATCTCATCCGCCGCCGCAACCGCCGGACCACCCTCGCCGATACTCAGCCTATCCGTCTCTTGCACCAGATCTGAAGAGACCTTGGCGAGGGTTGGGTCCTCGTCAGAGATGTAATATACTCTCTTATAGGTGACGAGGACCATAATATATTCTCTCATAGGTGAACGTTGAACGAGTTCGCCGACCGAAGTATTCTTCCAAGGGCCCAGCAAACCTGCAAGGAACAAAAAGAGAGAATAAGAACAATCTGCAACTTAGTATAAACAGAGAAAAAACTAAGTCAGCAGAGGCGAACGCGGGAATGATCCACGCAGTCAGCCAAACGCGGGAATGATCCATGCAGTCTGCCAAGACGCAGGAATGACACGCGCAGCAAGCCAAACTGTTGCGTCAGCAGAGACAAACGCGAATCAAAACGCGGTCCCATTCTGCGCCTAGGTCAAAGAGCACAAACGTCGAAAAGGCACAGACGCCGAAAATTGCCATCTCCATGAACAGGAGTTGCAAGGTGCGGGTCTGAAACCTTTTTTGGAATTCGTCCAAGGCATTGGCCATGAAACGCGCTAAGGCATAAGCCATAAAACGCGCCAACGCCAAGTGCCAAAGATTCCTGCACGCGCATCCGGAGAAGTTTAGGTCTATGGTACAAATTCCAGAAGGAGTGCACCAATGCAGACTTCATGAGGGGGTCCAGATGACATGAAGCCAAGGTACAGGCCATGGTAAATCTAAAATGTCATGGTGAAACGAACGGCATACCCGTGGAGACCTCTATCAAGAGTTGTACTCTCTGCACCAGGACGCAAACGCGGTCACAAGGCAAAGAGTTGTTTTCTCCTAAAGAGACCAAACAGGAGCTTAAAAGCCCTGGGTCATCTTCAGAGCCTTCCTCATCCATGGAGACAATTCGCTGAGGAAGATGAAGGTTCTCAAAGCGCTCTCTCTTTCAAAAAATAAAATAGTCCAAAGGCAGGATTGAAGGGAGAAGGGGCGCCCTATTTATAGGCAACTCCTGATAATAGCGATTAATGGCCCCGTAATCTGAACCGCCGGCATTAATAACTGCACAATTGCCAAGATCCAATAAGGGCCCGACGCGTGTAACGCTGCTTCAAGAACCGCCGCTGGCGCTGATCTCCAACCGCCCGCACTGGTTTCTCGTTTAAATCAATACTCAAGCCCAATCAGCAGCCGACGCGTGGTCAACAGTCTTCGGGGGCTCGCAGAAATTCTTGGCTAACGCCCGTAGCCCACTCTGAATACCGGCCACCACAGCCGGAAGAAGAGCTATGGGGCTGCCATGAGCCAGGAGCACCGCCGGGTACACCACGTCGGCAACAATAACTTCGTGTGGCAGTGTGGGCACCACACAACGCTTCAACCACAGCATCAAGAAGCCCGCCAACAGTGCTCGACTAGAGATGGGAGTCCGGGCTTGATGGTGAAAGCTTTCAAAAACCAAGTCCGGGTCGAAACCGTCCTCGTTCGACTCCGTGGTGTAGAAACTGTTCGGAGCCTGATCAATCCTGTCTTCGATTTCCCTATCAGAGCTGGCAGCCAGTCGGGTTATCGGGAGGTCTTTATTGCTAACATTGTTGAACAGATAACTAGCCCAAGACAACTGCTTGACTCCTCCTGATCTCCAGGTAGTTATCTGGCCGCAGATGTGGAAGTGGCACATCACCTCCCAGTAGGTCTCATATATTGCGGGAAACTCTTTTTCCAAAATGTGGAGCTCCTTAGTGGTAGGGACATATTCCTCATAAGGAATGTCCCCTGATGCCAGCCCCGAGACCTCATGCAGCTCGTGCAGTGCCAGGCCCATCTCTCCAACCGGGGTGAAGAATGTCCCCGTCAGAGAGTTATATCGCTCCAGGACTCCGAAGAAATTGTGAGAGCTCGGTGGGATACCCCACTGTACGGCCCTGATCGCCGGGTATAGTCCCACATGCTCTAGCTAGCAGCTCTTAAGATCGGTGAGGACAAAACCCACCATCCTGCTCCACCAAATATTCCCCGTAGAATGGATCCACCCATGCGCACGGAACTCGGTAGGATAGTCACCCTCCACTTCCATAAACGAGTTAAGGAAGGTAGCAGCAAGCTGTGGTATCTCCCCGACCGGAATATTGGATTTGCGCGACGCGGGGAATAGGCCGACGGTTGACCTGTCATGACTATCATGGCGGTTTACCCTCTGGAAGCCAAAGTCTCCAAGGGTGATTTCAGGGACAGATTGGGAAATGTCCCATTCCATCTTCCGAGGGATGGACATGTGTTGGAAGTAGAACAACGGAACATCCTCTCCATATCCGGAAGAAACAATCGTCCATCCCCTATCTGACGGAGCCATTTGTAAGTTCCTTCAGACACACGACGGCCGTCATCATGAATGCGATCTCCAAAGAAGAAGGCAGGCTTCTCCAGCGGAACGCGAGCATCCGTTGTGAATGCTGCATCGGTCATAAGCACCCGAAAGGTTCTCCTGTCAACATTAGAGAGCCTCTCCCTACGATCCGGCGACTGGTCAGCAGTCAATGGGACACTCATTCTTTGCACGAAGGTCAAGCTCTGGTCAGCACCACCTACATGTCCAAAATGGCGCGTCTTGACGAGTGGGCCAGAAACATGTCGCACTGCGAAAGAAAAGGACACAATCAGATACTTCATTAAAAGCAAGGAGAAATGCTGAAAAATGCTAAGTGTTCATAACCCAAACGCAGAAGAGATACTGGACGCAGGAGTTATCAAACCCGCGTCCAGACCTGCGAATCTGCGCCCACACGCAGAAGAAGAGATACTGGACGCAGAAGTTATCAAACCCGCGTCCAGACCTGCGAATCTGCGTCCAAACGCAGAAGAGATACGGGACGCAGAAGTTATCAAACCCGCGTCCAGACCTGCAAATCCGCGTCAAGTGGCACAAAACGCAAGGATCGAGTCCGCGTTTTGCAAACCAAGACTTGCGAATTTCTCTAAGTACTTAGACTCAGACGCCAGATTCATCAAAATCGGCAGCTGATGGCGCAGAACGCAAGGATCAAGTCCGCGTCCTGCAAACCAAGACCGCGTTCGAATCCTTCACAACTAGAGATTTCCTAAGTGAAAGATCCGAAACGCAGAGTTTAACGACGCCAGGTCATCAAACCTGCGCCCCCGGTTATCATCTCAAGGACTGCGTCCGAGAATCAAACACGATTCTGTGTTAAGGGTTCTTAGGGTTCTATGAACTTGTTTTTAATGGCGAAACCCACGCCGAAGAGGCATTTTACCTCGGAAAACAGCCTCCTGCGCAGAGGAAGCGTCTCTCTCAGCCTCGGCGACGGTCGCCCTTGAGGACGATGCACTCGGTTTCATCTTGGGGGCCATTAAAAGTTCAAAAATCCGAGCGAGTTCGAAGATGAACAGAGAAGGAAATTCTTTCTTTTTTCTCAGCAAGTACGTTCAGAGAAGAGGATGCATCTCTCCAACTGTTGCCTTTTATGGGCACAGAGATTCGCGAAGATACGCGGCGCGTGGCCCGGTAGACGCTGCAGCGAGTCACCGCTTGACGCGTGTAACCAAATCGTTTCTGAACGGAGAAGATCATGCGTCGCAACCCCGCCACGAGTCAGCAGTCGACACGTGGAGCAGTTCATTTAATGAACCAGGAAATCCGCGCGCCAAAAGGCGAAATTTCGCCGGTTCCCTAGGCCAGCTGGCGGCGTAATCATGACATGGCACAGAATTTCGCGCCCAAAGAACGCACCTCCTCGATGGACATGCCACGTCAGCCTCTCCATGAATGCATTTGGAAGGTCGCGTCTCTCTAAGAAATTCGCGTCCTTTCAGTCTGGCCAAATATCGCGTCTACCTTCTGAAAATCAGTCGCGTCTCCAGTGCCAAAGGACGCACGATTACAGAAATCGCGCCTTTACAGCAGTACCATCTCTGCTTTTTGAAAAAGAACCTGCGTTTGGCCCCCTGCTTCTGCAAAATCAGTTCAACAGTACACTGACGCAAGCAGACGACCAACCACTCCTGGCTTAAAGCGCGCCAATGACAGACTAAAAGTAATCGGAGAAGTTTAGACTGTGCATCTAAACACTCAACATGATCGACTCTGGGAGCTTCAAAGAGTTCAACAGTACACTCACAAAGGCCAACTCCAGATAAGATCAAACCCGGAGCATTAATAGTCCAATCATAAAGGCGAACGCGGCTAAAATCCAAAGTATTCCGAAATCCGTCCCATTTAACTGCGGAATGTCGAAAACTTTGGAGGGGGTTCTGTAGGCTGTCTAAAAATATCCAACAGACAAGCTACTAAGAAAGCAGAGTTCCAGCAACAAGGCGCGTCGGCCCGAAGCCCCGCGTCTCAGCAACAAGGCGCGTCGGCCCGAAGCCCGCGTCTCAGCAACAAGGCGCGTCGGCCCGAAGCCCCGCGTCTCAGCAACAAGGCGCGTCGGCCCGAAGCCCGCGTCTCAGCAACAAGGCGCGTCGGCCCGAAGCCCCGCGTCTCAGCAACAAGGCGCGTCGGCCGAAGCCCGCGTCTCAGCAACAAGGCGCGTCGGCCCGAAGCCCGCGTCTCAGTTGCAACTACCCGAAATAAGGGGCCAGTCACCGCACATGTAGCAGGAAGTGGCCCCTCATTGTGGAGCGTTTTTCAGGGGGCACGATCACCCCCTAAAAACCCTATAAATAGTCCCGTCACTATTGAAGGAGGGGACGATTGACGACGAGAAGGAAAAAGGACGACAATCAAAGGAGAGATCAACGACAGAGAGAAAAAAAAACCCTTCAGCGAGCTTACTTACTGAGTACTAGCCGCTCTTCGCCTACCTCCTCTTTGAGAGTTTTGGTAGACTGAGCTGAGTTACTCTTTCTACCGACCGAAGAAGAGAAGACCCCCGACGGTCCAGGACGGTCATCTGGTCAACGGAGAACAAGATTCACTCTCCATCGCCACACGAAGAACCCAGCCTTAAACAAAGGGAAGATTCAGACATCCTCCCTCCCTTGTAACTGGAAAAGAGGGAAGAGTAGTTCTTTTGGTTGTAATCGTTTCGCTTGAATCAAGGAAATCTTTTACAGCTAAAACCACTTTCTCCGACCACCAAATTTTCCGGCGCGTACAGATAGAAATAGTGTATTGATTTAACTATTGAAGGTTTTGTTAATATTGATAACTCGGATGGGATCGGGACACTTCAGTTAATTAGCAATTGTGAACGTGAACCGATAATGATGGAACTGATCAAAGTAGTTGATAATGAACTGTATTAGAACAAATGAATTCCTAACACTACCGGACATGCTTGATAAATAGCTTGAACATCAAAAGCTTATTGTTAAGCCAAGTACACGGGATACTCAAACATTATGTAGTATATTGAGTATTGATCTTGCGAATACTGTTTTCGTATTTGTCGTGTTTCATGATATATATATATATATATATATATATATATATATATATATATATATATATATATATATATATATGTAACGGTCCCAGCTTCTAATAAGCAAGATTAGAGCCAAACATGTATTTATCCAGAATCCTTTAACTATAATCCAGAATCTAGAAAATTTCGGCAGCATTTCCTCTGAAATGTTAACTTTTTCCATATACACAATAACATTTTCGGCTCCAAGGCCTACTTATCTCCACACAAAAGTTTCGGTCACATGACCTACTTATCCCAACAAGAAATGAGATCTCCAAATATACATATATCATGCCTTTACCTTGCATAACCATTGAAACATCCATATCTCACATAATTCTTCTCACATAATTCTAATAACATAAACACCAAACTTACTTCACATATCTTACAAGTACACAAGTCTAATTAAACTATTACAAGAGTTTCCACGTGATAATAACATATAGCACTCTCATCAAGGTGATGCTAACATAAAACATAGTTACATAACAGAATGATCACAGTAAGTATTTATGGAACATGAAATATTCGGCTCATGGTAATCCGGGCTACATTATGTTCTTACCCTTATCCAGACCTGAAAAAAAGAAACAATGGAAGAAATGAGCTCAACGGCTCAGCAAGTAATTTACATAGACACTTTATAAAAGACAACAACATAACATGTTTTCATAGCATACATTGTGGAATTCACGGAAATCATAGATAAATGAAGCTACCACGGGGTTCAAGTGAAAGTTAGGAGTCCTAGTTGTTGGCTTACAATGCTAATAAAAAAATTTCTCCCCATATGGTACTAAGGCAAAATTTATACTTATACCCTCTTAAGAAAGTATCTAGACCAGCATTCATTCTTGCACAAGCCTTGACTATCAATTATTGCCTTCCAAACAATTATCAATAACATACTATATATATAGTTACTTATTAAGGCACAATCACAAACTCCCCTAATCATAGAGTACATTTTTCACCGTCTTCTTTCACCTACCGGCTCCCGCTCGGCCCCTTCCTCCTTGGAGTATAATAATGACTCCTTTATATATATAACACAAGGACAAATACACATATAAAGTTTAAGTGTAATTCAACACAAACCCCGTCTTCTACCACCTACCGGCTCCCGCTCGGCCCCTTCCTCCTATTGTCGCAAACAAATATTCACAATCATCATTCACCGTCTTCCCCCCTCCTACCGGCTCCCGCCCGGCCCCTTCCTCCAATAAAGACATGCATGCACATTCAATGGTAATCACACGAAATTTTCAATAAGCAACCCACACACATATTTTACATGGTAAAGGTATACATCGCATAGGCTACATAATTTACATGTCATGGCAAATCACAAAATCATCATACTTCACATATTATCAATGCTAATCATGCTACTACGAATGTATCACTATTGGAGTAATACCAATTAATTATATGGAACTCCAAGGTATGCTAATTTGCAACTTAACATCTTGCATGCTTAGCTTGTAACATACTACCGCAATACTTTTACATTCTAGTACTTCTAGTACATACCCATCATCATTATTCCCCTTTACTTACTCTATTTGACTTGGCTCAATTTGTCATGTATATGTAACAAAAATAATGTAGAGAATTACTTTATAAAAATATTTGTAGCACTATGTCCTTGTAATTAGTCACATATAATGTTTGCATGTAACCCAAAATTCCCTCTTAATCACATATCCCTCTTAATCACATATAAGGCTTGCATGCAACATAAACTAGAGAATTAAGCATAGGAGTGAGTATGTAAATTACTCACCAAGATTATGAGGATCTCCACTAGCAATTTCGGTCAATTCCCTCACTCAACCCTAGTAACACAACAAGGAAATTTTTAGTTCATGAACTACCAACAATATGAGAGTAACTAATTGAGGGTTACCCTATTTTTACCCAATTTAACTTCTGTTTAATTTCTGAAAATAAAACAATAAGAAATTGGAACCAACTCTAAAGATTAGGGCTGGTTATTACCTAAAAAAAATATCCCAAACTGAATTTCCTCACTTCTTCTTGCTAAATCGAACACCCCCCTCTCCCCTCCAGGTCGCGCGTGGCCTGGCGCCGCCCTCCCGCCGCGCTGCGCCGCCCTCCCGCGGCGCTGTGCGGCCGCGATGGCTCCGGCCGCTGCCGGCGCCCCCTGGCTTCGGCTGGGGGGTGTAGAGAGAGTGAGAGGGAAAGGGAGAAGGTGTGTGTGTAGAGAGAGAGAGATTTGAGAGAGTGGAGAGAGTGTTAGGGTTTGATTTTTTTGGGTGATTTGGGAACCCTAAAATTTTTTTACAGAGGAGGAAGAAGAGGATTTTTACAGAGAAGAGGAAATTCTCTTCTCAGATCTAACGTAAGGGGAAAGGTGCTTATGCAATAAAGCCCCTCCAAACTCAGTATATGGCAAAATCAACTCCCTTTAATTCATGCCACTTGGCTAAGGCTAGGATCAAATTGATCCTAGCCCTACACTTCATATTCTCATGCACACCTAACTCTCCACTCACAATTGCCATTAATTTATTCTAAATACTTTATTTGGTATAGTTTGGGTATGAAATAAATTTGAAAAATACCCCTAATATACATGGTATTGGAATGCTTGGTATATACACTCATATTTTTAATATGATGATCATTTTGACATAAGTACTTATACACATATATATATTTAATCTATGCCATAATTTAAAATGACAATAGTAAAAAAAAATAAATAAATAAAATATTTATTCTATGGTCATATTATTTGTTTTTGGTATTAAGTTAGGAATGAGGAAATATATAAAAATAATATTTCCTTATATTCGATGCTTAATATCATGAGGAAATAATAATTAGCAATCTAATAATTAAAATTTAATATAGGTTATTACATTCTACCCCCCTTATAGGAGCTTCGGCCCCGAAGCTCGACGTACCTTGAAAAAGTCGTGGGTAGGTAGATCGCATTTCCTCCTCTGGTTCCCAGGTAGTCTCTTCGATTTCCTGGCTTCTCCATAATACTTTAACTAATGGAATAGTTTTGTTCCGTAGAACCTTCTCTTTACGGTCCAAGACTTGCACGGGCTCCACCGTATATGATAAATCTTCTTGGAGTTGTAAGGGAGAATAACTAAGAACATGGCTGGGATCCGGTATATATTTCCTCAATTGTGATACATGAAATACATTGTGTATCCTCTCCATTTCCGGTGGTAAGGCTAACCGATAAGCCAGAGGTCCGATTCGTTCCAGTATCTCAAAAGGACCAATGAAACGGGGATCTAGCTTATTCCGTTTACCAACCCGTATAACTCCTCTCATGGGCGATATCTTCAAGAAAACCTTGTCGCCTATAGCAAATTCCAAGGGTCTTCGGCGCCGGTCTGCATATGTCTTCTGTCTACTTTGGGCTGCCTTCATCCTCTTCTTAATTATCCGGATTTTCTCTGTTGTGTCCACTACTATATCTGCTCCGAATAAGGTTCGGTCTCCTATCTCTTCCCAGCAAATCGGAGATCTACACCTCCTGCCGTACAAGGCTTCAAATGGCGGCATTCCAATGGTAGCTTGATAACTATTGTTATAGGCAAATTCTGCCAATGGTAGGTATTTTTCCCAATTACCTCCGAAATCCAATACACATGCCCTCAGCATGTCTTCAAGTATTTGTATAGTTCTTTCTGATTGCCCGTCCGTTTGCGGATGAGCAGCTGTACTTGGATGTAGTTTAGTACCCATAGCCTGAGATAAGCTGATCCATAGTCTTGACTGGAATCGGGGGTCCCGATCCGACACAATGGTCTCAGGTACTCCATGAAGTCTGATTATTTCTCGGAGGTAGACCTGGGCTAATCTGTCCATTGAATAGTTTATTCGAATGGGTAGGAAGTGGGCGGACTTTGTGAGTCGGTCAACTATCACCCATATGGCATCATATCCTTGTGGGGATTTGGGAAGTCCTGTAACAAAATCCATGGTAATGTGGCTCCACTTCCATTCAGGAATTTGCAATGGCATAAGGAGTCCCGGGGGCTTCTTGTGTTCAGCTTTGACTCGCTGGCATATCAGACATCTTTGTACAAATTTAGCCACATCCTTCTTCATTCCTTCCCACCAAAAATTTGATCTTAGATCTTGATACATCTTGGTTACTCCCGGATGTGCAGTATAAGGAGTACTATGTGCTTCCGCCATAATTCGTTCCTTGAGCCTAAAATCTGAAGGTATGTAGATCCGGTCTTCTTTTCTTAGCAAGTCTTTCACAATGGAATAATCCTGAGCTTCACCCCTTTGTATGCCTTCCACAATTCTACTCACTTGATCATCTTTTAGTTGAGCTTCCTTTATCTCTTTATGAAGGTCAAAGTCAATGCTAACCTGACTTACCCGTGTCACCTCTTCCTGAGTTTCCCTTACCAGGACCTCCAATTGCAGCCGTTCTATGTCTTTTAATAGTTCATCTTGTTGGGTTAGTAACGCCGCAACGGATCCCCCCGACTTCCTACTAAGTGCATCTGCTACCACATTAGCTTTTCCAGGATGATAATGAATCGCCAAGTCGTAGTCTTTCATTAACTCCAACCATCTTCTTTGCCGCATATTCAACTCCTTTTGAGTAAAGATATACTTTAGACTTTTATGATCAGTATATATATCACATGAGACTCCATAAAGGTAGTGTCGCCATATCTTCAAGGCAAAGATGACTGCGGCTAGTTCCAGATCATGAGTAGGGTAATTCTTCTCATGGTTCCTTAGTTGTCTAGAAGCATACGCAATTACCCTGCCATGCTGCATCAACACACACCCTAGCCCTGACTTCGATGCATCACTGAAAATAACATAGCCTTCAGTTCCAGAGGGCATGGCCAGGACTGGGGCTGATGTTAGTTTATCCTTTAACTCCTGAAAACTTCTTTCCTGATTCTCTCCCCAATGAAATTTGAGTCCTTTCTTGGTTAATTGTGACAAGGATGCTGCTATTTTAGAGAATCCTTCCACAAACCTTCGGTAATACCCGGCCAGTCCCAGAAAGCTTCGCACTTCGGTAACATTTGTAGGTCTAGGCCACTCTTTAATTGCTTCAATCTTTGCAGGATCTACTGATATTCCTTCTTTACTTATGATATGACCCAAGAATCCCACTTTATCCAGCCAGAATTCACATTTCTTAAGTTTTGCATAGAGTTGATTCTCTTTTAGTAATTGCAAAACTACTCTTAAATGGTCTTCATGCTCTTCTTTACTTTTGGAGTAGATTAGAATGTCATCTATAAAAACCACCACAAATTGGTCTAGATATGGTTGGAAGATCCTATTCATCAGGTCCATAAATGCTGCTGGAGCATTGGTCAAACCGAATGGCATCACTAGGAACTCATAATGGCCATATCTAGTCCGAAATGCTGTTTTGGCAACATCTTCCGGCTTAATTTTTAGTTGATGGTATCCAGATCTCAGATCTATCTTGGAGAATACACTGGCACCCTGAAGCTGGTCAAAAAGATCGTCAATCCTAGGCAGTGGGTATCTGTTCTTGATAGTGACCTTGTTCAACTCACGATAGTCTATGCACAGCCTCATGCTCCCATCTTTCTTCTTAACAAATAACACAGGAGCACCCCAAGGTGATACACTTGGCCGAATAAATCCCAGACTTAATAATTCTTGTAGCTGGTCCTTTAATTCTTTCATTTCTGCAGGGGCCATCCTATAGGGTGCCTTGGATATGGGGCTTGTCCCGGGTAGAAGATTTATAGAAAACTCTACCTCCCTGTCTGGGGGCAAACCGGGTAGGTCTTCTGGAAATACCTCAGGATATTCCCTTACGACTTCAATGTCTTCTACTTTCATTATCTTGTCTTCACCTATGACAGCTGCCAGAAATCCTTGACATCCTTGTCTTAATAGCTTAGTGGCCTTCACAGCTGAAATGATTGGAGTACCAGTCTTACTCTTCGTTCCTTCATAAACTCTTTCTGGAGCTCCTTCTAACTTAAATATTATTCTTTTCTGATGACAATCTACGTGAGCTCGATATGTCGACAACCAATCCATTCCCAGGATGATGTCGAATTCCATTTCTCCTAATTTAATCAAGTCTGCAAGTGTTTTCATTTCTCCTATGATGATTTCACATTCCTTATAGTATTCATTAGTGGTCACACTTGCGCCTACTGGGGTTGACACCACTAGATGGTAGCTCATAGGTTCAGGGTTCTTGTTAATCATTGAAGCAAATGATGAGGAAATGAAAGAATGAGTAGCACCGGGGTCAAATAATACTCGAGCAATATTTTTAGATACACAGACGGTACCTTCAACCACCGCATTGGACGCCCTAGCTTCTTGCGGAGTTATTGCATTTATTCTGCCCTGAGCTCTGGGTTGCTGCACCGATGCTTGTGTCGTGGCTGAGCGAGTCCTGCCTGCAGGTTGTCGGTAGGCGGTAGCTTGTCCCCCTGTTGTTGGGGCGATACTCATGGCTGGTCTCCCTGTTCCCCGGCTGGCTCCAGGATATCCATGCAGTGTTGGGCATTCCCTCCTCATGTGACCCATTTTACCACAAGAAAAACATTGCTTGCCCATCGAACAACTGCCTGTGTGATTCCTATTGCATCTGGGACACCATTGATTTCCCACAAAGTTGGTATGCGGCGGGGGTGTTGGTCGTTCCGAAACTCCCCTCTTCTTGGGCCATGAGTTCCCTCCGGTCCCTTGGGCTGGCATAAAAGAAGATCCGGTACCTCTGTTGAATCTTACCGGATGAGCCCCAAGGTTTGGCGCATTAGCATACCGAGGGCGCTTCATAAACGGCAGTTCCCTGCTCCTGGTCTCCTGGCTCTCTTGCATATCGCTCTCAATCTCTAGGGCCTTTTCCACTGCTTGGCTATAGACCTGTAACTGGAAGGGAACCAGTTTACTCCTGATTTCCGGCCTCAAACCCCTAACAAATCTCTTTGCTCTATCTTCTTCCTCCGACACCAATTTCTCCGCATATCTAGATAATTGGGTGAATTTGGCCTCATATTGACTTACGGTTAACTGGCCTTGCTTTAAGTCCTGGAATTCCATCGCAAGTCTATCTTTCACCACTCCCGGTATATACTTCTCATTGAACTTTTTAACTAGGTAGTTCCAAGAAATTTCCTTCCCCATGATCCTAGCTCCTCCCTTGATCATCTCCCACCAGCGTTCAGCTTCTCCTTGAAACATGAAGGAAGTGAAGGAGACCCGTTGATTTTCCGTGCACTCCATGACATCAAGTATTTTCTCAATTTGTCGGAGCCATTCCTCTGCTTGTATCGGGTCCACTCCTCCTTTAAATGCTGGGGGGTTTAACTTCTGAAATTGTTCCAGGGCTCTTCGGGGATTGTTAACATTTGCCAATTGCAACAACCAATCTGGTATTCCGTCTGGAATTCTCCGAGCGGCATTAGTTTGTTCATTATGAAGCTCTTGACTTGATGGGGGATGGACGCTCCCGATTGCACTGTGCAATGGGACGTCGCCCTCCGAGTTGGCCTCAGATGGAGGAAAGTTTAAATCCATGAGACACCTAGAAGAATAGTCGAAATAATCAATTGCAACTCAATCATAACAAGTAGAATAGTTTACTACAAAGTACTGATTTCATTTATGCACAAAATGTTTCCATGGTAACATTTACATTAACATGTCTGCCTTCAGTCAAAAATATACAATTGCAGTCATAAAGGGATACATTGATCATACCTATGACTATTGACAACCACTTTCTTTACAAAAATATCTCGTATGTGAGTCGACATTCATTTCTACAAAAAACAAAAACAACAAAAACAAAAATGCCACCCTTCTAAACTCCTATCAAGGGGTTATGTTGGAACCCGAGGAGCTTTCCTCTCGGTCGTCCCCTACAGGTTCATCTTCTTGAGGGTCATCTTCTTCTTGCTTTAATTCCTCTGAGTCATTCTCTTCAGGATCTTCCTCATTAGGATCTTCTTCTTCTTCTTCAAGGTTTTCCCCTTCTGGATTCTCTCCTTCTTCTTCTAGAATGGTATCGTATTCGCATCTCCAGTTCTCATTATCATCATAGAGATCCATATCTTCTATCCAACTGGAATTCCACCAAATACCCCCGAAGAAAAATCTTCCTTCAGGATTCGCCTCATTGCTAGGTAGTATTCCCATATCCATAGTTGGTGGCGCATCCCCTATGGCACTTTCTGCCTCATTGATATCCTCTTCATTATTTTGTTCTAAGCGAACCCCTGAATCTTTACTGCTTGTGGGACTTCCCAGAATAATAGCCGGATTGGTCTCGTCTGACTCAAAATCCCAATCCATCGGGTCTGCAACCCAGCTCAAACTTTCCGACTCCGGATTGTCGGATGATGATCCCGTCATTTCCGAATCCCCCATCTGTAACAGTATAAGATTTACATTAGACAATTTATCTTCCAATTCCCCCCAAATAATAACTTGCATGAATATGTAACAATATATGATAGCAACTTATCACTTCTTTAGCCATGCAGATCATCAAGATTTCTTTGGACAGGACCACTCAGACAATAGGTTTAACCTTGACTAGTGTGATATTTTAGTTGCTCTCTTTTCCAGTGTCCCATACCACTGAAATTCCACACAGAAGGGCCCGCACCCCTTGCAGGATCCGTTTGAATTAAGGTATGCGGGTACCCAAACTCAAACGTAGAGAACAGTTTAAATATCATACTTTTCGGGTCAAACAACCCTAAGATTTTACTATCCTTCCTATATCTCTTCCTACTTAGCCCAAGCGTACATACAACTTCACATACTCACCTAGCCAATCCCGTATGATACATCTATCTAAGCTAACCTTGCCTAAACCTTGCTCTGATACCAACTGTAACGGTCCCAGCTTCTAATAAGCAAGATTAGAGCCAAACATGTATTTATCCAGAATCCTTTAACTATAATCCAGAATCTAGAAAATTTCGGCAGCATTTCCTCTGAAATGTTAACTTTTTCCATATACACAATAACATTTTCGGCTCCAAGGCCTACTTATCTCCACACAAAAGTTTCGGTCACATGACCTACTTATCCCAACAAGAAATGAGATCTCCAAATATACATATATCATGCCTTTACCTTGCATAACCATTGAAACATCCATATCTCACATAATTCTTCTCACATAATTCTAATAACATAAACACCAAACTTACTTCACATATCTTACAAGTACACAAGTCTAATTAAACTATTACAAGAGTTTCCACGTGATAATAACATATAGCACTCTCATCAAGGTGATGCTAACATAAAACATAGTTACATAACAGAATGATCACAGTAAGTATTTATGGAACATGAAATATTCGGCTCATGGTAATCCGGGCTACATTATGTTCTTACCCTTATCCAGACCTGAAAAAAAGAAACAATGGAAGAAATGAGCTCAACGGCTCAGCAAGTAATTTACATAGACACTTTATAAAAGACAACAACATAACATGTTTTCATAGCATACATTGTGGAATTCACGGAAATCATAGATAAATGAAGCTACCACGGGGTTCAAGTGAAAGTTAGGAGTCCTAGTTGTTGGCTTACAATGCTAATAAAAAAAATTTCTCCCCATATGGTACTAAGGCAAAATTTATACTTATACCCTCTTAAGAAAGTATCTAGACCAGCATTCATTCTTGCACAAGCCTTGACTATCAATTATTGCCTTCCAAACAATTATCAATAACATACTATATATATAGTTACTTATTAAGGCACAATCACAAACTCCCCTAATCATAGAGTACATTTTTCACCGTCTTCTTTCACCTACCGGCTCCCGCTCGGCCCCTTCCTCCTTGGAGTATAATAATGACTCCTTTATATATATAACACAAGGACAAATACACATATAAAGTTTAAGTGTAATTCAACACAAACCCCGTCTTCTACCACCTACCGGCTCCCGCTCGGCCCCTTCCTCCTATTGTCGCAAACAAATATTCACAATCATCATTCACCGTCTTCCCCCCTCCTACCGGCTCCCGCCCGGCCCCTTCCTCCAATAAAGACATGCATGCACATTCAATGGTAATCACACGAAATTTTCAATAAGCAACCCACACACATATTTTACATGGTAAAGGTATACATCGCATAGGCTACATAATTTACATGTCATGGCAAATCACAAAATCATCATACTTCACATATTATCAATGCTAATCATGCTACTACGAATGTATCACTATTGGAGTAATACCAATTAATTATATGGAACTCCAAGGTATGCTAATTTGCAACTTAACATCTTGCATGCTTAGCTTGTAACATACTACCGCAATACTTTTACATTCTAGTACTTCTAGTACATACCCATCATCATTATTCCCCTTTACTTACTCTATTTGACTTGGCTCAATTTGTCATGTATATGTAACAAAAATAATGTAGAGAATTACTTTATAAAAATATTTGTAGCACTATGTCCTTGTAATTAGTCACATATAATGTTTGCATGTAACCCAAAATTCCCTCTTAATCACATATCCCTCTTAATCACATATAAGGCTTGCATGCAACATAAACTAGAGAATTAAGCATAGGAGTGAGTATGTAAATTACTCACCAAGATTATGAGGATCTCCACTAGCAATTTCGGTCAATTCCCTCACTCAACCCTAGTAACACAACAAGGAAATTTTTAGTTCATGAACTACCAACAATATGAGAGTAACTAATTGAGGGTTACCCTATTTTTACCCAATTTAACTTCTGTTTAATTTCTGAAAATAAAACAATAAGAAATTGGAACCAACTCTAAAGATTAGGGCTGGTTATTACCTAAAAAAAATATCCCAAACTGAATTTCCTCACTTCTTCTTGCTAAATCGAACACCCCCCTCTCCCCTCCAGGTCGCGCGTGGCCTGGCGCCGCCCTCCCGCCGCGCTGCGCCGCCCTCCCGCGGCGCTGTGCGGCCGCGATGGCTCCGGCCGCTGCCGGCGCCCCCTGGCTTCGGCTGGGGGGTGTAGAGAGAGTGAGAGGGAAAGGGAGAAGGTGTGTGTGTAGAGAGAGAGAGATTTGAGAGAGTGGAGAGAGTGTTAGGGTTTGATTTTTTTGGGTGATTTGGGAACCCTAAAATTTTTTTACAGAGGAGGAAGAAGAGGATTTTTACAGAGAAGAGGAAATTCTCTTCTCAGATCTAACGTAAGGGGAAAGGTGCTTATGCAATAAAGCCCCTCCAAACTCAGTATATGGCAAAATCAACTCCCTTTAATTCATGCCACTTGGCTAAGGCTAGGATCAAATTGATCCTAGCCCTACACTTCATATTCTCATGCACACCTAACTCTCCACTCACAATTGCCATTAATTTATTCTAAATACTTTATTTGGTATAGTTTGGGTATGAAATAAATTTGAAAAATACCCCTAATATACATGGTATTGGAATGCTTGGTATATACACTCATATTTTTAATATGATGATCATTTTGACATAAGTACTTATACACATATATATATTTAATCTATGCCATAATTTAAAATGACAATAGTAAAAAAAAAAATAAATAAATAAAATATTTATTCTATGGTCATATTATTTGTTTTTGGTATTAAGTTAGGAATGAGGAAATATATAAAAATAATATTTCCTTATATTCGATGCTTAATATCATGAGGAAATAATAATTAGCAAT
>JAVJIF010034333.1:0-107797 GCA_038442645.1 Agave tequilana | reverse complement strand
AGTGGATTGGAAATCCTACACGGTGGTGTAGGCGGGGATGTAGAGCAAGTGCTCGACCTCGAAACATATCTGGTCTTTGCGATTGATCCATTGCTCTCTAACTCTCTCTCATTTATATTGTGCAAAGCATCATACTTCATTCATATCATATTTGCTTGTGTTGAGCATATTTCATCTTGTCATATTTATTTGCTTTGTGTTGTGCCTTGCATAATCCTTATTGCTATATCCTTGATTGCTGGCTTGATTGTGTGTGCACATTGCTTGGATTGCTTGTTGTGTGTGTGTGCCTAACTTATACTCATCCAACAAGAGCTTCACATAGCGCCTCAACCCATTTCAAGGGGAATCAAGGGAGTTAGTCTAGAGCCTCGCAAGGGGAATTCGGCTACACTTGTTATATTGTATTAGTTTGTGCATAATTTGCATAGCTTCCGTTTTTAGCGCACTTAGTTTTGCATTTAGTTTTTGATTAGCACTAACACCTATTCACCCCCCCCCCCTCTAGGGTTTTTTTCAGCACTTTGCTCCGTGTGGCACTTAGTTCCACACATGTTCCGCCAGACGCTGGCGTGACTGTGCTAATAACTGGTATACCAGAATACAAGTATGCTAGCGTGTTAACAATATTATAACAGGATTTTTATTAGTATTGCGGTTACGGTTACATGAACAAGTATATAATGTAACAGGAGTACATGAATATTCAAATATCAGAAATCCAGGTAACAGGAGCAGTGAATCATGCAACAGGAATACAGAAACAATCAATCGCATGTATACTAGTGAATCTATGTAATTGTGATGTAAGAACAATAGTGTACAGAGTATCCGTGTAATGGTATCCAGTGAAATAGCATATCAGTGCATCAATGGTCACGAACATGTAGTAATAGTGTTGTGTGTGATCTCAGTAGACATGTACATGAAGCAACATGACACAACGGTATCTAGTGTAACGGGTAGTGATATGACATACGTTGATACCAGTACATGAAATAACAGTGTCACGTATGCATATAACAGTAACAGTGCATATGATGGTAACATATCCGTGTGTCAGTGTACATGTAATAATATCTGCGAATTGTGATAGATGTACATGAAATGACTGTATCTGGTGTATCAGTGATTCGATGACAGTATTAGGGTGCAATCCATCAGCTTATATCAGTATTTGTTACATTATTATGGTTATGTTCGATATCATAACTGAAGTTTATATAAGGTTCTATTTTCAAACTCTTCATAACCATTTTAATATTTATTAGTATCGCATTATAAAATATATTCATCTACTTTATTTTTAAATCAAGAAACAAAATAATAAGGATTATTAGTTAACAATTATCTTCAAATAGCAATCATGCATATTCAATTTATAGTGACTTATCAATTATTGTATTTCTTAAATAATATTCATAATGATTTATCGGTTATCACGATTCATTACCTAAGGCAACCGATCAATTTCACTAAACCTGATAAAATATTATTATATATAAAATAAAAGCACTCACAAAGTGGCCATGGGAAGGTAGCTCTCTTTCCCACGATCGCAACGGTTCCAGGATCGTCCAAATCGGAGTCCGGATGCTCCAGATATCGCCCGAACACTAAAAGTAAGAGAAATGGGTTAAATATGTAATAAATAAGGATTAAAAATACAATAAGTATTATTTAACAGGAGGTTTTATGTAATTTTACCTTTCTATTGGATGCGGGTTTGGAGGCTAATGGGTCGGGTTTAGATCCGTTACCCAGACCCATTTTATTAAGTGGATGGACTAATGGGTTTTGAGTGTTATTAGGTTTAGATCCAAATGGAAAAGAGAGGGGGGGAGAGAGAGAGAGGAGTGAGAGGGGGACAGGGCAGTGGTCTGCTGCCCTGGCGCGGCCGTGGTGGCGACCGGCGACGGAACCAGGCCGCCACCGGCGGTCTGGGTCTCGCGCATGGGGAGGAGAAGGGGGAAGAGAGAGAAAACAAGAAGAAGAAGAAGAAGAAGAAGAAGAAGAAGAAATGAGGAGAAGAAGAAGAAAAGGAACAGGAAAAGGGAGGAGAAGAAGAAGAGAAGGAAAAGAAGAAGAAAGGAAGGGGGTGGCGCAGTTGGGGGGCGCAGTTCTGCCTGGCCGGGGGCGCTGGCCACCAGTGGCGCGACGGCCTGCTGGCGGCAAGGTCGGCGACCATTTGGCCTCCCAGGCTGAGAACAGGGAGAGTGAGGGAGAGAGAGATAGAGAGAGAGAGAGAGAGAGAGAGAGTTAGGATGAGAATTAGATAGGAAGAGGGAGAGGGAGAGATCTTTAAAAATAGGAGAAAGAGAGATGGCGGTGGGTAAGGCGATGGAAAGTAGGCGGTGGAGAGCTGTCTGGAAGAAAGAAAAAGAAAAAGAAAGATTATAAAAAAAATATTTTATTATCATTTTATTGGGCCAATATTGGACTAGCTCTGAACGGTTCCCAAAAATTATAAAAAATAGAAAATATTATACTGAGACAGAATATGTAAACGGTTTGAAGAAATTCAGTCTAATTTGTAAATTAAAAATCCTGGAAGGTTTCGCTGATACTGGGCGACACTGGTTTGACCAGATTTTTGATAAATTCAGAAAAATCTCTAAAAATACCCTAACATAGAAAATATGATTTTAAGATACAATATGAAAGCAGATTCTCAAATGTAACTCCATTTGAGAATTAAAAATCATAAAGCTGATTATTGGTATTGGTCGACACTAACTACGGAGATTTTTCAAAATAATCCAGAAAAATTTCAGAAAATTCTGAAAAATTTAAAATATTAAAAAATAATATTTGAAACTGAAATTGGCTCAATCTGACTAGCAGGAAGGTCAAATTAACTTTGTACGTCATATCGAGTACTGATACTGTGATACGTACATCAGGGATCAGGGGGTTACAATCTGCACGATTCTCGATACACATCAAGACATTATTGGATATAATGCACCAGTAAGGTCTTGGGTCCTTCTTAATTATAATGAGCATGGTGCATTTTAAGGTCGCGGGAAAGAGGACGTTACAAGTAAGGTCTCGGATCCTCCCTTCACTAATCTTGTTCAAAGAAGTGACAACAACGAAAAAACCCTTGCTCATTGGATGACTTCTGGTGGCAGAGCTTCCCATTAAATAAAGGATTACGGCCTTGTGAAGACCTTCACACTAGTTAGTCGGGGGTCTCACCGTCGCATTGTAGTGTTATCTTCTTGTTGTTGAAGAAGATATTCCTTAGCGGAGTCGCCATCTTGCTTTCCATCTATTTGAACGTGGGAAAAACTTTAATAAAAGTTGAAGAGAATTACAAGTAATTGATAAAAATATAAAAAATTACAAGCGTTCTCTTCTCTCAGAGCTTTTTGGGAAGCACGCCGGTGGAAGTCTGGTCAGCGCGCGAATACTTTGTTCCGTTGACGATGCGAGTATTTGAGTCTTCGAGTCTTCTGCTTAGGGATTTCCTTCTCGCCTGTTTCTGGAAATCCTTCGAGGGAGGAAGATCGTTAGGATATTGGCACCCTGAAAGAGAGAAGCAAAGTTCTCTCAAAGAGCTCGTAAGCTAGGAATGGGAGAAGTCCAACCTCTTCTTGAAAATCTCTAATCAGCAACCAGCAGCCTGATGAGAGAATTCTAGCGCTTAATCTGCCTAGCAATGGGCTATTTATAGGCATCATGGGGTGTAACAACCCCTCCTAACAATTAGCAGATTGATTTAGTCAATCTGATGTAGCTTCGCTCCTGGAGCCAGGATAGCTTCGCGGTGAAGCTAATCATAGCTGGAGCGAAGTTAGAGACCCCCGAGCAGAGTCACTTAGCCAGTTGGCTTAGGATTTATTGCAACAATCCCTTGATTTTCTCCATTAACTAGGAGATTTGCCTTGATCCTCTCCAACTGATTGAGGAGTGATTGGATCAAGGCAAATAATTGCTAATTATGTGATAATGATCACATCAATCTCGTACTGAAATTAAAATGATAAAAAATGACCATATAAGCTCGCGACAAAGCTAGCTCACAGCGGAGCTAAGGAGTTTCATGCGAAGCTAAGCTCACTGCGGAGCTACTGAGCTTTCTACGAAGCTAGCAATTAGCTCTTATCAGAGATATGCAAAGCTTGCAGCGAAACTTAGTAAGGAGCTCTTCAACGAAGCTAGAGGATATTTCTCAACTGAACTTTAAAGAGTCTCAGACGAAGTTAGAACACATAGCTTGTAGCGAAGCTGGATGTTTAACTTTCTGAGTTTTCTTCAGGGAACAACAATTGGTTCACTGTTTACTTCACTGGATCAGTGGAGTCTAAATCACCGTCTTATCCATAAGGGATGGACAAGTCTTCAGCCTGTTTGCGACTTATCTTTTAGAAGTGTCGACAAGTTAGACATCGTTCAGACCGATTGAAGTGCTGCTGGGAATTTGTCTTTTCAGAATGTCAACAGCTGGAGAAGCCCAATTTGAGATTCTAATAAGATCATAATTCTTAGAGGAAAATGCTCAGATGACAGCCATAGAGTTCTGTGGCCCTCAAATTGCCAAACAATGTTTTATTATGCCTCAAAATTTATGTGGGACCACACACGGAGAGAGTGTTAGTTTTTCTCATGTCTCTCTCAATTTCGAGAGAAAAACTAACGTGTATGTCCTTTTTCCACGTTCCGGCTAATCAAATTTTTATCAATCAATTACATAGCGCATAAAAAAGTGCATGGAACTCACAAATTTAGAGGAAACGAGCGTTACTTTTGCTCATCTTCTCTGAAACAACAGTCCTAGCGAGAAAAAGAAATAAAAACGCGTAGCATCTGATCTCGTGATGCATGCACATAATCAGTCTACAATCACTCCAGTCAAAACAAAGGGACAACAGCATCTTCTCTCTCTCTTTTTCTCTCACATCGTCTTCTCCATCTCTCCTCCTCCCCTCAAGTACAATCAAAATATAAGTCATGCCCAAAATATGTTTGCTCAAATTAATTACCTCTCTCGTTTACGCGATCACCCACAAACATACTCACTTAGGGGGGGTGCATGGGCCCACGCAAATGGGTGAGTTTGGGTGAGAGAAGGTGAAGCTTATTGGGTGGTGCTGATGAAGTTAGTGTAAAAAAAAAAACTGAGCAGCCCGCACCCACCACTCACGTGACGAGGGACCTTGCCCTGGAGATCCGAAGATAATGCCTTCCTCTTGCTTCCCGCTCAATCCGACGGCCATTAACAATTTGTCCACATCGGACCGTTCAAATTCTTGGCGACTTTTCTGTGTACTTGAAAGTGAATGAATACGCAAATTTTCATAAAAGCTCTACAGAATTATGAACTTACAGATCTGGCCCTCCATCCCACAAATCCACAAAGAATCGCGCTCTCCGCACTACGAGAGGCATGCATCTTTATGTGTAGACCCGATCACCGTTCCGGTTCAAACCAATGAACCGAAACAGTGAAACAAAAATCGAAATCAGACCAGGTTGTGGTTCTTGGTTTCAGACCGAACCAGAGCTGAGCCCTAGCCGGTCCGATTCCCCCTTTTTTTAAAAAATGAATTTTTTTGGGCTAGGTCGACCCAGAGCAGCAACGGGCCTTTGGGCCTAAACAAGACTGGACCGGAAACCGATCCGATTCCAGTTCCTCATATAGAGGAATCGTGGTGGTTCCGAAATCGGGGTTATGCCTCTGCACATGGCTTTGTGTGCCTTGGGGATGGCAGATATGCCATAATCATGTTGAATCAAATTCGGATTGATTAGTGAGTGAGGTCTGACTAACTAGTAAAAAAGTGATAGTGAGTTGCGAAAAGTCTCAAGTTCAAGCCCTGACTATGATCTATGTTTAATTGATCAGATTATAATTGACTTGTACCCAATCTCTTAGATAAATTGATCAATATTACAAACCCATAACAATTGACCACACCCAACTTGATTAACCTATTTACTAAGTTTCAAAGATAGTTAAATGATTTTGTACAACACTGCGACCTATATTTTAGAGGGAAAAAAGTTACAAAAATATAAAAAGAGAAATAAATATCATTAACATCAATCTTAAAAACAAAAAATCTTGACTTTATAAAAAAAACTCATGTACCATAATATTAAATAAAATCTTGATTAACAACTTCACTTTATAGTTACTACAAGACTAGGATTTTTGATATTATGTGTGTATCAAATAAATGAGTAGTAAGTAGATTAAATAGATCATATGCTTTTTAAAGCCACACTTGATTCGTTTAATGAAACAGATTTGCTGAGTCAACCCATTTATGAGCCGAACATATATATTCTTGATCCAAACCACAAATTACGGGTTGGGTTCAGATCAAATAATCGGTGTTTGGGTTGAGTGGAAACAATCAAAGAAAAACTTGAATTTTCTTATAATGTTCATTTTAGACTATTCATTTAGTCTCACATGGGATAGAATATGAGAATGAATGTGATTAAAATACTAATATTTTTTATCTTATTTATTATGATTTATATGCATTGAGACGGGTAAACCAGCCATGCGCACGCCGCAATAAGCCTTTTTTTTTGTTTTATTTCTTTTGATTTTTTTTTATTTTTGACTGATTCAAATTTTAACTGAGTGTCACGAGATTCGCACGTTGAGTGAGAAAATCTCCAAATAATTGATTGTGTGCTTGTGAATATCTCTTGCGGTTACAACCATGGAGGATTTTGAAACCTATAAACAGATCCATCCCTCCAGCATAAAAGGACACAACGCTATAACACTTCTTCCTCTCTCTTTGAGCTTTTTCACGTAAAGAGTTTTGTTCTTTGTTTTAAAAATAAATTTTTTTTTCACTTAGTCAGCAACCATTCTCATTTGAGCAGGAGATTGGTGTTCACGCTCACGCTAGGTACTTGTATATTTCAAGAGATTTTTACCGTTAGTTGACGCGACCGCTTCAACGTGTAAGCTATAGGGCGAGTCTTTATCTTTTAAGACAGTGGAGCAGCATGATTGCTCCCTTCACAGGTCAGTTTTTTTCCTGTTGTTATTTATTCATGTTAATTTTTTATTGCAGTATAATTATTCCATGTCATTGCAGTTTAGATTGTTGCATGTTTAAAGTTTTAAATTTTAGTAACCTAAAAATATATGAAAATATAGAAAAATACAGGATAAGAACAACAATGGGTTCGAATTATAATTGTCACCCCCACATGAGCTTGGTTTGTCCCATAGAAGTGGGTCTAGTTTCACTTTCACTTATCCAAATGTGAGACCTCAAAATTTTCTGATTGGTTACCACATAAATGTTGGATTGAAACTCAGTTGAGTTAAATTCCGATACATATCAATTAACTAAAATTTGATATGTTTTTTTGCTTACTTAATTAGATGTAGCATTCTTCTCTTCTACTAATTTTTCAACGGAAAGTTTTTGGTATTTACTTGAATACCGAAATAAACAAGAAATTGATAAAGATGTGTGTATAATTTGTGAGGAGAGGAGGTCACGAATCATACTCATGAATTAGATTTGAGTTGAGAATTTTGAGTAAGAAAATCACTATCCTACGGTCAAGTGATGAACACCAAGATAAATATATAGAAAAGTTCAATTTTATGAAAGTTTCCAAGTTAGAATATAAAAGTTTCAATTTTGGGTCTGTTTGGTTGCCTGACCGTAATTCGTAAGCCGTAATTGGTAAAGTCTTTTATAGTTGTAAATGAGTTATATGCATGTAAGTTTTACGGTGTTTGGTTGGTAATATAAAGTTGTAAGTGGGAAACTTTATTGTATTTTACGGGTTTGGTTGTACAGAACGTGTAAGTCGTAACTGAAAAAGTTGACACAAAATTAACTATTTGGTTATTTAAAAAAATTTAATATTGCAAATAAATATTAAAAATGTTAAATATTAAAAATTTAATATTAACATAAAAAATAATACAAATTTGCATGACCACAAAATTAACTGAAACAGGGCTGTGAGTGAGTGGTAATTGGGTGGCAAGTGAGTGATAGTTGAGTTCGTAAGTCTTTGACGAATTACGGTACAAACAAACACCGTAGTTGTAATTAGGTTGTAAGTCATTTACGAATTACGAACTTTTACGTCTGTTCCGGCGAAACAAACAGCCCTGTTACATTTGCATGCATTCAGGTAATAATTGATTTCAAAAGTGAACAAAACAATTTGAAGCATAAAAATAATTTTAGTAACATTGAGCGAGATAATATCTTATTGAAATGCAATTTTTTTATTTATGAGAAAAGAATTTATTTTAAAATAATGAAAAGTTAATTATAATTTGATTACGATATCCATTTCTTTCCAATCAAAGCAACCAAATGTGGGAAATTGAATCTTCCTTTTAATGAAGGAATTTCTTTTTATGAAACGACAATTTTTTTTTTTTTTTAAATGATGATTGATTGTTTATAATAGTTATGATGTTATATATTTCTCTTCTTTCCAATCAAAGCAACCAAAATTTAGGAGAAATCAATCTTACATTTTAATAAACGTAAATATTCTTGGTAAAATGAAGGAAATCAATTTATAGTAAAAATAATTGCAAAATTGAGAAGAGGAGGGGGAAAAAACATTTTAACAAAATAAAATATTTCTTTTTATAATGATGGCAGGTTGATTATAATTTGATTACAGTACTCATTTTCTTCAAAAAAAAAAAAAGAAAGAAAAATGCGATTCTCGTTTTATTTCGTACCATAAAAGGCATGCAAAGAAAATGAATAGATTTTCATACCTAATCTGTGGGAAGAAAGACTTGATTTTGCCCAAGCTGCAAATAACAAATTAAGTAGAACTCAGATGCAAAAATGAAGAAATTTTATAAATTAATTAAAAGGATAAAATGAACCCCAGTGATCAAATGAAGGTGACGCAGCCGTCGGATTCGAATTGGACCGCCGATACGCAAACAAAAGGCCGACCCAGTCCCAGGTTAAAAGCCGCCCGTTGGAACTCTCCGCTACTCTCCTTCGATCTCTCTCTCTCTCTCTCTCCTCTCTCTCTCTCTCCTCTGGTTCGCTTTCTCTCTCTAAAAACCAGATGAAACCCAACCAACAAAATCGACAACACCCTCTCTCTTTCTCTCTCTAAAAATTCGAACGAAGACCGCCATTAATGGAGACCCAGAAGCCCAAGCTCACCCGCACATCCTCCTCCCTCCTCCGCTCCCCGACACTCCGCTCCTCCACCCACAGCCTCTCCTCTCTCGACCAGCATCAACGGATCCCTGACACTAAAAAGACCCGAAAGCCGCCGCACCCGCCGCCGTCTCCCCCTCTCTTCCCCCTCCCCCTCCTCTTCTCCCTCCTCCTCGCCGTCCTCTCCCTTACTCTCCTCTTCTTCTACTTCGCCCGATCCTTCACCCGCCTCCTTGTCTTCTTCCTCTCCGTCGCCCTCCTCTTCCTCGCCCTCAGAAAGGCGCGGCCTTTCCTCCTCCTCCGCCGACTCAAGCCGACCCAATCGGTCCAGTGGTTCGTCGGCGACGACGGCGAGCGGGCCCCGCGAAATGGGTCATGCCCAAAATCCAAGTTTGTGAAGGAAGGGGTGGAGTTCTTCGGCAATGGTGATTTCTACGAGGGGGAGTTTCACAAAGGGAGCTGCAATGGGAGCGGGGTCTTCAATTTCTTCGCCAAGGGGAGGTACGAGGGGGATTGGGTCGATGGGAAGTACGATGGGTATGGGATCGAGAGCTGGGCGAAGGGGAGCAGGTACAAAGGGCAGTATAGGAATGGATCCAGGCATGGGTTTGGGGTGTACAGGTTCTTCAATGGCGATACCTACGCTGGGGAGTGGGTCAGTGGGCAGAGCCATGGGAGAGGGGTGCAGACCTGTGCTGATGGCAGCTGCTATGTGGGGAGTTTAAAGCTGGGGTCAAGCATGGCCTTGGATACTACCATTTCAGGTAAATTGATCTTCTCAAGCCCATCAAAATTCAATCTTGAATCCTTGATTGATGTGTTTGTTTTCTGATTCTTGAAAGCTTTTTGGCTGTGAGTTGCTTGTTTGATTTGTAGTGTTCAAAATCTAATCTTTTCTCTTGATTCTCCAACAACTGCCTCTTAGATTCTTTAACACTAGGTTGTTTATTTATTGGCCATTTGGATTTGTGATGCTGTTGCTTGGTTGGTTTTTTGCTTTCCTTGTTGAGGGGGATTTTAAGAATTCATTCTTTCATTGTTGAGTGGAATCAGAGTAGAAATGGGTTATCTGTGATTTGTGATTGCTTTGTTTGCAACTATGCCCTGTTTTTAGTGGAAAACTTCCCCTTTTCTGGCAAATTTCTTGGGCCCAATTTGATTGGTTACTCAAGTTTTGATTTAAGACTAGGGGATGATTCTCTTTACTCTCTCTCACGCATGCTACTAGGGTCTTGTCTGATTTCAGGGCATTTTTTAATTCTTTCGGAGGAACATTAATTACTTATAGTGGATAAGGCCTAGCTTATTTGCTTCAATTGGGGGTGGAATTGGCAAAACTTTGAACATTATTGATGAATCCTATCCTTTGTTTATTAAATGACTTAGATGGAAGAGTAGAATTGTGAGCTTTCACTGATATGGAAGCTAAATTAGTTAAGCTGAAAGTTCAGTCTTTTGGTCATATAATTTCGATGGAGAGCTACTGTTGCTGATCATCTTGATAACAAAAACCTGTTTGTTATAAAGAAGTTGAATGGTCTCCACCGATTAGTATTGGTATAACTCTATATTTATTAAGTGGTTCTATATGTCTTATTCTTGCTGATTTTAAGTTGTGGGACTTTTTTTCGTCTAGAATTTGGAAAATTTGTTCGTCTGGATGAACAAGAAATCAATTTAATAGTAGGTTTGGTGGGTTGAACTGGTTCTGATCATTATTTTTGTGAACCGTCTCTCTGATAAATTTCTCTTTTCGGTAAATCAGTCAGCGATGCCCTGTTTGGTGCTTTAGCAAATATGTTTGGGTTGGGCATATATTGTTGTTTGGACTAGCAATAGGATTACTGATAAGATCTCATTCAGTCTAAGATTGGGTAAATTTTAAAAGTTTTTCCTTTTGAATTGGTTGAACTTTTAAGTTTGTTGTTTTCTGAAAGGCAAAGCAAATTGTTAATGTTGCTGTCCAAACTTTAGACTCGTGTTTCCTGTAATATCTTTTGGCTACCAAATTAGTGATTCTTTACTGATCAATCAAAAAAGTCTCCTTTCCTGCATGAGATATTAGAATGTTGTTATTTGGCTGCGTAGACTTTATTGTATCTCTGGTATGTTTGATTATGTAACCAAAATGACATTGAGTTCATCTTTAAATTAAGATTTTGAGAAATTGGTACAATTGCTATGATGGGAGTAGCCACTTCCTGATAATCCTGGTTAAATTCTTCAATATACTCTTGGCAAATTGGTTTTTAGTTTTAAAAGATTCTTCTGCTCGAGGTATTATTAGAATTGGGTTGTTTCTTTTTTTTTGAAGAAAATTAGAATTGAGTTGTTGTACCTGCAGATATGAAAAATTATTGGATCATTTATTGTCCCTTGTATTGATTAGATATAACCCCTAAAGTGCCACCTTATCTTTCGTCAAATTTGAAAAGGGATCAACTCAAGCTCATTCCTAGAAGCTAAGATTGTTTTGTTCCTTTGTTTGCAATATGACATCCTCTAAAATGTAAAGGTCCTAGAGAGGCAACAAAAGTAGTCTCTTTTCTCAGAAAGATCAGAGACCTGAGGTCTTTTGATCTTCAGGATTCCCATGTAACCATGCTCGTTGGAATACCAATGCTTCTTCTCTCTGATTGGTAAATTCTTTCTTTATTTTCCTCACCTTTTTGTGATATTAGATTGCCAACTTCTAGTTCCTAAATAAAAGCTGGTTTCTAAGAAATTCAAAGTATTTTAGGGCTAACTTATGCATTGGTCATAATTGATTTCCTCAGGTTTTATTGAATATATTGGGATGCAATTTTTTTGTGCAGGAGACTTTCGGGACCTTGGCTTCATTAGCAACTAGTTGAGATATTTATTGTGAATCTTAGCTTCTTTATCTGTAATTCAGTAATTAAGGCTTTCCCTTTTCCTTTTCTAGGAATGGTGATAGATATGCCGGGGAGTACTTTGGAGATAAGATCCATGGCTTTGGAGTATACCACTTTGCCAATGGCCACTGCTACGAGGGCTCATGGCATGAAGGCCGAAGGCAGGGTTTCGGAACATACACGTTCCGTGGTGGTGAAATGAGATCCGGGGAGTGGGACTCCGGAGTTCAAAAGCACTCATTGCCCCTATCAGACCATTCCATTCAGCGTTCTTTTCAGGTATCTTTAATATTTATTCTTACTTCTACTTCCCAAATTTGCAATCTTATCTATGAAGTTCTAAGAATTATTCTCACCCCCCCCCCCCCCCCCCCCCCCCCCCCCCCCCCCCCCGCGTTATTTGAGAAGCAGGCTGCAAGAAAAGCTGCAGAGAATGCTATTCTTGCTCCACGAGTAGACGAGCAAGTAAACAAGGCAGTATCCGCGGCAAATAGGGCAGCGACCGCTGCCCGTGTTGCTGCGATTAAAGCTGTTCAGAACCGGATGGACGGAAAATTTTGTCACACAGAGGTTTGAGGTTGAAGTCTGCTGTTAACTGTACAGTCTGGTTATTTAGGGTTTTCGAGAGTTGTCGGAGAGTTTGCTGACAGGAGGAGGCAAATACCTTCCTGGTCGGCGAGTGCGAAAGTTTTCATTACCACTGCCCTCCCATGACTGTAATTGTACATATATCCATATATTAATTCTAATACATCAATCAAGCCAACATGAAGTTTTCAAGATGCTTCAGTTCTTTAGTCTCTTCTCTTTTTTCTCTCTTTTTTCTGTTAAAAAGTGGGCCTATGTTCTCATTCAATGAACTTTACCCTCTATTATTGTTACCAAGTTGATGAAGAATAGTAAAAAAGCAAACAGAAAAAAAAAGGATAACCTGAGATCATATCAGGGGAGATTTTTTGTGCTAGTGTGTGTGTTGTATCTTTCACAAGTCTATTTTTGACAAAGTTACAGTACAATTGAAATCCCAAAAGACTGATGATGATCTGGAATGTCAGTAACATTATCTTTTTCTTGCCAATGGCACCAGAAAAGATATGGAGTCCTTTACTGTTGTAAGGTGCATAGCTTTATCAAAGTTCAATTTCTTCAGGTTGACCCTGGAAATTGCATGCACATAACTTTGTTTCTTTTCACCAGCTAGTGATTCTACTGCAGTGTGTTGATTCAGATTTCCTTGAAGAATATAAAGATTGATCTTTTTTTTTGTCCTTCTGACATTACTTGATGTCATTCTCATCAGTCTTTTTCTCATACTATTTGTCCCTTTTCAACAACACAAGAAGATAGCCTCTGTTGAGGGCCTTGAAGGGAGTCCATAACAATCCCATGGGAAGATGTTTCTGCATTCTGTCTCTGTGCCATTGTCTTCATCCTCACTCTGATTCAATTCATATCTCCTCTGATGATTCTCTCTTTAGCCTCTTGTGTACAAATCATCAGTTTCTTCTTGAGCTCCCAAATTCAAAAAAGAAAAAAAAAGGAAAAAGACATGGAGGGTGGATCTTCACATGGGCAACACTGACTTTATTCACCCACTGGCTGAGGCTTGCTTCTTCCTCATTTGTTTAAGTTCACTGTTGCATTGGGTTGGTTCACTCATAGACAATGGTCCACGCTCTTTGATTGCCACAAACACTTCAAAGCTCAGATCTGGGACAAGAGTAAAATATAGTATACAATAATACATGAACCCCATACTCTTTTTCTCTCATCACTCTCCCCTCAATGTGAGTTGCTATCAGTATCTGCACTCCTCTTCTGAACAAGGTTAACAAGTGAATTAGTGGGGTGTGGGATTATTATTCTTAATTATTGCATTCAGGATGCAATCTTTTTGGCCCCAACTGAAGTGGGGTTTGCTTGCTTCCCTTTGTTCCTCTGAGTTCTGAGCAGTGTGGCATGTAGATCCCAATGCGTGGCACGAGCCAGAGCCAGAGTCAGAAGTTGAGACAGAGCCTGATTGTCGATGATCATGACCTTTGTTTTGTCTCCAACTCTGTGTCGGGTATCGCCATTTACTGAAAACACCAACAATAAGGTATTCATGTGTTACTCTCCATTATGTCGTCCAACTGAGATCTCTCAAAACTCCTCTTCTTTGTGTTAACGGACGGTTGAGATCTCTTTGTTTGCGTCCTGAGTGTTCTGATAGAATCTGTACTCGTTATGTTAATCTAATATTGGATTTAAAAACAAAATGCTCAGCTCAATCTTAACACTAAGCTCATATTTTTAATGCCCTGAGAAAGGAACAAAAATAAAAGAAAATTATAATGGTGTTTTCTTGTCCTCCTGATTGTTCAAGATCTGAGGAGGTGCCTGCCTGCTTGTGGATTGGTTCAGGGCAAGACAGACTGATTCTGATATTTTATCATTTGAATCACTTTCGGTGTTAATTTTAGCTTATTATTAATGTGGTTGAATGTTCTTTGAACTTAGCCTTTGAATTATTATCTTTTTTTGAGACAGCAGGGGCTTTTGCTAGAATAGGTTCTAGTAGCTTTACATACATTTCAAAGTTTGAGACTTTGAATTACATCACACATCCAAAGTCAAAGGTTGTTGCATTAAAGGTCTCTCATCTAATTTTCTTTTATGCAGATAGAAGATAGATATATTGATTTTAATGGAATAGAGACATTTTAAAAATCTCTTTTTTTAAAGTTGTTCCCATTATTGAAGAAAGAAAGTTCCTTGTTGAAATCTTGGATGGCAAGTCATGCAAAGTCCTCAAAGAACAGAATTTCAAAGAGAAGCAAAAGGAGGGAAGAATTTCAATCAAAAAAAATCTTTTTTCTGTCTCAAAGATGAGGTGTGCTTTATTTACTACATTGACAAATTTGGTGCTACAAACTTATTTTTGAAGATATCAGAGGCACTGTCATTGGCAATAAAATTTATTTCAGATAGAAATGAGTCCATTTATATTGAGGGCCTTGAGTTGGTGAGCTAATAGTCAAATAGAGAAGTTAGATAGGACTTTAGGCATTCTCTTTATGGATGTCTCATGAAATCTAGGAAGCCATTTATTTGTGCATTGAACTCCCAAGTTTACCTACTTAAATTGGTGGCCACCATTGGCAAGATATCACCATTTTCTTTGACACTTCGCGGAGAAAAAAAAAACTTGTAGGGAAGTGGTACCTCCAATTTTTTTTCCCCTTTTCTCTTTCAAGTTTTATCGGACTGCTATTAGCCAGCTTTGTTATATGACACAGAATGATGGGCTATAAAGAGACATTATGCCCATAAGATGAGTGTAGCAGAGATGCGCATGCTTCGTTGAATGTGTGGTAACACGCGAAGAGATAAAGTGAGAAATGAAGATATTCGTACTAAGATAGGTGTAGCCTCTATAGAAGAGAAGATGAGAAAAAATCGCTTACGATGGTTTGGTCATATGCGACGTAGACCTGCCGATGCGTCAGTCCGACGAGTAGAGCATATCAATTTAGGGCAAGTTAAAAGAGTGCAAGGGAGACCAAAGAAAACATGGATGGAAGTAATACGACAAGATATAGAGGCTAAAGGTCTTAGTGAAGGCATATTGCTCGATAGGAATGAGTGGAGAAAGCTGATCCATGTGCCCGATCCGGCATAATTCTCTTTTGGTTCATGTAACCTACCCCAAATACTTGGGACATATGGCTTAGTTGTTGTTGTTGTTCCTTTTCGCTTTCCTTGTGAGAAAAAATGTGGTCCCTTGTTACATGTATGCTGCGAAAAATCTATGTATAAAAACATCTCATACAGATAACATTAGATACTTATACAACCACTTACTTTGGGTTAGATATATATAAAGCCAAAATATGTAAGTTACTTGCACAATTGGGTGATAAATATTTCTTTTTCTTGTTTGCTAAAAATGCTCATACCTGTTCAATCAAGAAATACATTTCCCAACTTTATTTTATCAAAAAAATAAGTAAATTTTTAATAGACAAGAAAATTAGTCATTAAGATCAATAATTCATTTCGAGTGTGTTATGAGCTCAGAATGCACATAAAATAAAGAATCACAATTGATAATCAAATTCGAATGATTCTAATAACCAACTAAAATATTGCATATAAGAGGACAGTTTGCAGCCAACTACTTGAATGAATTTTCGTGAAGTTCTCTAAACCTTATATTTTCGTGTTTTAGTACATGCAACTGAGATGAAAAATGGTTATTAAGTTTAACCAACTAAAATATTACATAGCCGACGCACGATGTATAGTGACTCTGCCACCAACCGACTTACTCCACTAGTTAGAGGCCTCTTTTCTGAGATCAACCAATCTCTATTGGTAGCTTTCTTTTCGGATAGAAGTTTAGAACTTTTATAATCGACTTTCTTTTCGAGTTAAATTTTAGAACTTACAAACCACTTTCTTTCCGGGTAAAAGTGTAGATCTTCATCAACCCATTTCTCAAGTGTTGGATTTTCTTACCAACAAATAATGACAATAAGAATTTCTTCTTTTTACAAGATGAGAACTAATGTAGCTCCAATACCAAGAAATAAAAATTACAGCTTGCCGCTCTACTAGCAAGAAGAATCAAGTCAAGTAAAGCTTAGCACTTTTAGATCTAAATGGTTGAGAAATCAAAAAAGAAGCTTGGATTTAGGATCTAAATTGAACTTTTGAGGAGATTGAGATTGAAAAATAGAAGATTTAAAGCAAATCTCAATCACAACAAAAATTCACACTCTGAATCACTCAAGAAGATGTTGAAGAATAAACTTGAAATTGAAATTTTTTGCTTTGAAAATCCAGTAAAAAACCATAGAAAGTTTTCTCAAATGTTTATCAACAGTTGTTGAAATAGTGTTGAGAACTAGTATTTATAGAGAGGAGAAGGCAAGAGTGGGTGAGAAGAAGTTCTCCCCAAAATTTCGTGTCAAAACCTCTGAAAATAAAAATTTACATCAATTCGGTCAACCGCTGAAGCTTTGTGGTCGTCGGATTAACCGCTCAACCCGTAGCCAACTCAGCGCGCCACGACCAACAGAAGATTGATCGTCCCTGGCAGTCGATCTGATGATGAACAATGATTTTGTCAACGGTCACGAGCAATTATACCATTGAAAGAAAAGTATTGTGAAGTTTGATTCAAATAACAAAAAAAATCAAAAAGTTCCTGCACAAATTCAAAAACTGTAGAGCTCACGACTGATTCCGGTGGTCGAACCAGATGAGAAAAATCGTCTTTGGTGGATCGATCGATTGTGGCAGTCGATCGATTACGCATCCGAGAGTTGTGTAGAGGAACTGACAAGTAGCGGACGCTCGTCCGTCCATGGCGATCGACCCGGCCTAGTGCAAATTCTGCAATGGCGGACGATGCACCGACCACGGCAATCGACCCGAGACCCAACTGAGACTTGGGGTCAAAACACTGACAAGCAGTGGACGCAACATCAACTGTAGCGATCGACCCGTTTCCGCAATGCTTCAAATTTTTGTAATTTTATCAATTTAAATATAGTGAAATGTATGATGATGAGTGCTTTTAAAACAATTATTCTCTTTTTGGATTTATTATTGGGTTTCGGGTTTGAAATGATCACACTCAAACCCAACCCGATAAGGATTTCGAGTCTAACTTTTAAATCCAAACCTGACCCTTTTGTAAACAGTCGGATCGAGTTTTCGGGTACCATTCACAACCCTACACTTAACCCCCGTGCATTACATATAGAATTTTTATTAGATGAAACCCCACATTTTACTCTCTCTATATTCCTTTTTTAGTCCACAAAACACAGTGTAAATAGCAGGGTTTAGCAAGAGTCACTGTAACACTGTGGTAAAATCTCTTAGCTACGGATAAGAGGTGTGGGTTCAAATCCCTCTTGCAAAAAGCATATCAGACAAAATACTTCTTCTATTCCGCGGACTTTGATGATGAAGGACGCTTAAAAATTGTTTTCTTCATTGTATGTTTATGGCATACAATGAAGAAACTGACAGAAAAGTTTGGGAAGCTTGACCATTACTATAAAGACATCAGAAGAACATCAAAAAAAATTAGTATATGAACCTCTAATATGAGCAGGAAGCTCGAGCAGATGTCAACTCATGTCACAAAACTCCACTCTTGTTGACGAAATTTCCCATGGAAGACAGCTATCTCAGTTGCACACTCTTGACATGTTGAGAAAATTTCTAAGAGGAGTTGGAGGCCACTGTTGATTGTAACATCTCACTGGTCAAAGAATTAGATGAACCGGTCTCTACTTTTGATGTTAAAAGAGTGTGTGTTTCTCAAACATGCGAGAAACAAGAAAACAACTTATCAGTATTTTGAAGTTGTTTACAATGAAGATGAGTTTGATGCAGAATGCATTTTGCCAAGCATTTCATTTTCAAGGGTATTGAGTGTAGGCATGCACTGTCAGTTCTGAAATTCCAACAACAATATAGTCTTCCATACAAACACATTTTTGATCGTTGGCGTAAGCATTTTAAGCGTTTTTCGATCTAAACGCTTTCTCCAAGTTGTTGAATTTTGGTGCATTATCTGATGATAAATTTTAGCTCGCAATGAAGCTTATTAATGAAGTTAAGGAGCAACTTTTGATTGACAATACCTTAATGGAGCTGTTCTCATGAAATTTTGCTATCATGTCTCATGAGATGTACCTATCTCTGTGTTAATTTTACTTGGGGTGAAGATTGAAGAACTGGACAAGATCTTAGGTAACAGGGATGAGGTTGAATTTTTCCCCCACCCATATCCATGTTTCTTGTTGTTCTTGTAGAATAATTTTGTGAATAGTTCTTCTTTCATGCAAGCCTCAGTTTCATGTGGGCTTAACTTGCAAGCATTATTTATAGTTTACAGCCCCCTTTCGAAACTTCAAAAGCATAAGAAATTGTGTGTGTGTTGGGATGTGGGTCGAACAAATAGTCCCTAGACATGGGGATGGTCTTGAGTATATAAAGATTTGGGCAACTCTACCTAAAAGGCTAGTCTTTTGAGATGGTGCCTCAAGTCCTTCATGTATGTGTGTGTAGTGACACACTTGGATGGCAAGTCTTTGGAGTACTGAAACAACATCTCAGTAACTCCTTTGCGGAACTCAGCATGTGTGCATAAAAGCTTTGACTGGTTCTGTGGCATCTTGTCAAGATCATCAATGTTTTGGCTCAGCTCCTCGTTGATTTTCTTCACAATGTCAGGCAAACATTGGAAGGCGGTCGATGGCGTTGAGGAGCGGGCCGCGGATTTGGTCATTGTTGGAGTTGGCAAGGGCTGAAGAGGGTCTTGGATTCCTCTATAGGCGCCATGTCCTTTGAGGTAGCACCATTCTGTTTCTTTGAGCTTTGTTCAGAATTAGCAACTCATGTATGTTGCAGGGAGAAGAGAGAGCTTACTGATGCGGAAGAGGGGAGAGGATGAATTTATAATAGTGAGCGTGTATGATGAATTCCAATAGACTAGCATACCGCGTTTGCAGTAAAAAACCGACCGAATTCCATCGGCAAAAGAGGGGGGAGGGAACGGGTGGTCATACTGCTCCGGCTGCTCTCTCTCTCTCTCTCTCTCTCTCTCTCTCTCTCTGAGAGCGAATGAAGACGGAAAGGATGAACAAAGTTTGGGAAGGAATCGCGAGAGAAAACCTCACTTCGCTCGGTTTTGATAAAAGATGGCAGTCATTTGTATTGCCATACGTCTCTTTAAAAAAGAGTAGAGCTGGGGGCGTTTCATCTTCTCACACTTGATGCATGGGAAACTGACTGCGTTTTCATTTGCGATCCATTAGGAATTCAAAAACTGTATAATTTTCTTTACCAAGAAAGAAAGTAGTGAATCCATTTTCTTGTACTATCAGATGATGCTTGACCTTAACAGAGGGAAGGCTTTGTGTGTTGGGCTTCTCTGGTCACATCAGTAGTCTAAAATGCTGTCTAACAAATAAGAATCACTTTGCAATGGGCAACAATTTCAAATGTTCACAACATTTCTGCTTGAAATTATGTACATAATCCAGATACAGAATTGGTGAACACAGTTATGGCATCTGTTCTTTAAATTTAAAAGTTGCTGGAAATGTTACAGTTGAGTATGGGATCAGAACTCCCAACTAATTGAAGCTTTTCATCTCTGATGAGGAACACATCTGTAGAGAGAAGTGGCCCGTTTCTCCGGAAAATCTGAGGCTCCCCAAAAATGCTGCCTCCAATTTGTTTTGGAGATTCTTGTCACTTCCAGTATCTTCTTTATGTAAAGTACAAATAAAAATCTCAAATTCTGCCGATGCATGTTAATCATGAACAACACTTGTTTTGAAGAACAAAGAGCAAGCAGCGCGATCTGCAACAATCAGAAACTTAGAAATCACATCCAACAGAAGATAGGAAATAATAATATCGAGAAAAAGAACTTTTTGAATCATGCAGAAAATACAGCAACTGGAATATGTACATATATAGAACTTCTTTTCTTCTTCTCTCTCTTTATTACTAAACTGGGTTTTTAAGAGGTTTAGAACAATTCTACAATTCAGCAAGGCCTTGGTTTAAATACCATTAAGCCTAGTTTGACAACAAGGTTTCAGAACCTGAGTTGCCCAAATCCTCATATACCTAAGACCATCCCCATGTCTAGCGGATGTGGGACTATTTGTTTGACTCAAAAACCAACAATCCCCCGCGAACAAAGAGTCTCTATGCAAGTCAACTTATCTTCACAATAGAAGACCAAATGCTCGATCGAGATCCAACTCTTCAATGCGTGAGGCAGACACACCTTGCGTGAAGCACTAAGTGCAGTCGGCCACTCCTTTACACCTCGTGGGTGCCGGCAATTCCATTGCAAAGAGCACCATTGCCAAATATCTCGCGAGCCAAATTGCTTTACAGGGGTCTACTACTGCGCCATCTTGCACCAAATTGGGGGGATTGACAACATCGAACATCACCCACACACACGATTAAGTTCAGGGCATAACTTTACCAACTGAAGGACTTGGGACACCATCACAAAAAACTAGCATTCTAGGTGGAGTTGCCCAAATCTTTATATACCCAAGACCATCCTCATGTCCGATGTGGGACTATTTATTCGACTCAAATCCCGATAAATTAAAATGAAACTGAGGTTTGTAAGCATACAAATCCCAAAGTTTCACAAACTCCACTCAAACTGGAGTTTCACACACCCCAATTTCATAAGGTTTGGTGGGGCTCCAAATCCCAGTTTCCCAAACAAGGCCCGTCCTACTCTACTACCTAGAGACCTCTTCTCTAGGTGTTCCAGGAGTTGGAATTCTAGCAGCTTGGTGCCCGACCTGCTCCAATTGTGGCTTGATATGGAGGCATGCAGTCTAATTTGGTCAGATCTTTAGTTCCTAAGATCTATGACGCCTTGCATATAGCACAGGTCAATTAGCCTTCACATCCAGACTTTTTAAGACATCATTGCCAAAGAAAATAAGTGAAAACACTTTATAATCTTTTGTTTCATCTCTAACCCAGTACAGATATCCCAGGTGGGAAAAATTCTCTTGACCATTCTGTCTACCTCCAGCTCAACTAAAACCAGCGAAGGGAAAGATAAAAAATGAATGATTCAGATTGGAGATTGCAGATTAATCAGATTGCATCTAATAGTTCAGATTGCAGACTAATAGAATACATACATGGAAAATCACATGAAAGCTACCTCCAGGAAACATAAGATAGATGTAGTGGCATTATTTTCCTGACATTAATTTCAAAAATGTAATAGCATTTGAGTTCAAGTTCTCCACATGCTGGTCTGGTGATCGGTGAGCATTTCATGTCTAGTATTTAGCCAGACCTTCATCCTTCACATGTCGCTTAATGATAACTTTCTTCCCTTTGCCTAGGTCTATATACCAATACTGATAAACTACAAAAGAAAGAACATTATTAACTATAAAAATTAACATATTAAGTCTAAAACAAGTACAAACTACAATTTTATAAGAACATGGTTGATCCACTCTTATATATAGAAACAAAATCAAATCTTACTCAAATTATTACAATGACTCCAAATACTACTAGGACTTTATAACAAATTACTAATTATATCTAAAATCGTTCCTCAAACTCAAGACGATATGAACGTTGAGAGTTTGCCAAACAAAAACTGAAAAACGAGCAATAAACTATTAACATGACGAAAACAACTCCTAAAAACAAGTACTGAAAAACTGTTGATACTATGATGACAAACTGCTGAGTTTCTGGTGTTGAATGCTGAAAACTTTGTAATTCCTAATTTTTTGATGATGCTATTAAGGTTTATAAATTAGCTATTAATGAAGCTTTCTAGTGATTGTCATATTTTGATAGGATACGACCTGTGACACGGAGGTTGGAAGGTGATGTAGAACGGGAACAGAGAAGAAGAAAGAGGAAAATAAATTAGGATTTAGAAGGATAAAGATTAATTTGGGCCTCAGCGGCCAAGAGATCTCTCTCCCACTACGATATCACCATGAAAAAAATTCAAAATTGGATAGCATATCAACATACTAAACAAAATGTTTCATTTAATCAATTCATCATAGTCTACCAAACGAACTACAGGTCTTGGCCTTAAATAGGTTCACACAAAGGAGTTTCCCATCACAGCCGACGTGGGATTAAACTAAAGACAACTAAAATAAAATAAGGTGGTGGAGGTGAAACGAACTTCCATGATGGGTCAGTAGCAGTCGATGAAAACTCGAACAGGGCACAGGCAGCAGGCAGAAGCGACTCATCCCTGCTGAAAACTGAACAATACTAGAATCCCATGAGATGTCCAGCTTGTCAGTAATGGAAGTACTCTTCATAACCCTATTGGGACCTATACACCAAGCGTGCAACTTTCTCGCGATCTCAGAGTGACTCGTCACAATCGCTTCACTGTCAACTGCAAATTCCTGCAATACACTATATGAACATGCAAAAAAATAATAGTTACAATTACAATTTGCTAATTGTCTAGTGATATCATTATATGCAACAGGCAAATGAAATGCAATACATACTCTAGGCATAATTCCTGAAGGTAAGGAAAATAGATACATAGAATGCCTAGGAAGATGTGCAACACACTCTGCTAGTGAGATACTAAATTCAGGACAAAATTTTTAAACACCTACTAAAAGAAAAAAGTCGCACTTCCTGATGGATCATAGTAAAGAACTCTAAAGGCTGAATAGAATGAGGCTAATTAAAAGTAGTCATTGTAGATCAACTACTAGCTCATATGTCATTATCATGAGTATAGACATCAGTAGGTATAGGTGTGCTAGACTCGACTCACACATCTACATTCTTACTGGTACTCTCAGAAAACTCATGAATTTCTTGTGTATCGAAATTGTCTAGTGGATTCTCAAAGACACTACTAATAGTGGAGGAAACATAAGCATCCTCAACAATTCTCGAGTATCTAACATCATCACTAGGAATGTTATTAATATGTCGACTCTCGCCTCCTGATTCTATCCTTTTTGATGTGGAATTGCAATCTCGAACTAGCCTGATGATAAGGTCAAGTTTCTCTAGCATGCGGTCGAGCTTCTCTTCCATGTCAGCTCGACTAGCCAAATGAACGTGCGCTAATACTAATGCGTGACAAACAGACTCACAGGTGCAATATGAATTTTAGACTCAAATAAAGCTAAATGAATGTGCTAAATGATGAGAATTAAAATTTTCTAAAAGGTACAAGTTCTTAATGCAAAGAAAATGCAATCGTAAATGATGAATAACAATAAATGATGCAACCATTAGACAGAAGCAAAGTACACTCTAATTTGCAAATTATCGCAATCCAATAGTATTTGCAAGTAATTTGGCAATTGATGATTGAGCTCAAATTAAAATTCACCTGAGGAGTGAGTAGTACACGCTCGAATGCAGAAATCCTCAAAGATTCCTCGATGAAATACTCACAACCGAAACTGAAAGTCTCACGAAGTCCTGAAACAGTACTGGCACCAGCAATGGCTTCTAGAGGCCAGATTTGCTTCCAAAAAGCTGTGAAATCTTCCCAGTGGCTCTGAGACTCAGCTGCGGATCCAACACTTTTTTTTAGACTGAACTCGAATCGGACTCCGAACGGGCCTGAAACAAGCTCCGAATATAAACGGTGCTGCTGCAAGAATAATGTGACTCAGACGGAGCCGATGATATCAGCTTGTCTCGGCTGACGTTAGCGGCGGCTCAGATGATATCAACGTCGAGTTTGGCGGCTCAGGTTGAGCCGCTAGCATCAGCTTATGAGCCGCTGGCATCTCGGGTTAGGCTGCGCGGGTCGGATCCGAATCGGGTTCAATCACGAGTCTGTCAAACCCATAGTTCAAAGACTAGACCGAGTCGGAGACGAGTTGACCGAGTCATATCCGTCTCGGCCCGCTCCGAGACGAGTCCGAGTCACGAGTCGGTCGACTCAACTCAGAGACCGACTCGGCCGAGAATCGGAGTTGACTCGGTCGACTCGGCCGATTCACGACCGAATCGGTCGTGATTCGGGCCGAGTCGATCGAGTCGACTCCGATTCTCGGCTGAGTCAGCTCGAAACGTATATTCACCCGTGACGAACAGGTATAAAGAAAAAAAAGAAAAAGATAAAAAAAGAAAATTACCTCTCTCGCTCAGATTTGGAGATTGCCGCCGCTGCCGGATTGTCGCCGCTCAGATCTGGACTCCGTCGCCGCCCGATCGCCGTCAGCCGCTCCTCCCCAGCCCTAGGTGATATTCCTCCCTCTGTCTCTTTCCCTCTCCCTCCCTCTGTTTCTCTCTCCCCCTCCCTCTCTCACCCGCTCTCTCCCCCTCTCCCCCTTCTCCATCTCCCATCTATCTCTGTCTCTTTCCCTCCCCCTCCCTCTGTTTCTCTCTCCCCCTCCCTCTCTCACCACCCGCTCTCTCTCCCTTTCCATCTCCCGTCTCTCTCTGTCTCTTTCCCCTTCCCCTCCGATCTCTCCCACAGTTCAAAGACTCGGCCGAGTCGGAGACGAGTCGGCCGAGTCGTATCCGTCTAGGCCCGCTCCGAGACTAGTCCGAGTCACGAGTCGGTTGACTCAACTCAGAGGAGACCGACTCGGCCGAGAATCAGAGTTGACTCGGTCGACTCGGCATTATAATGATTTTGTGACTCATCGCAATTCAATATGAAAATAACTACATTAGCATATATTTATGAATGTAGTTTGTGTAATTTATTATATTGTGTATGTATTTTGATATGCTTCTACCGACGACGCTTGTATTTATGTTTTCGCTTTATGTTCAGTGTGCTAGGTGATATATTTTGGACATGTTATACATGAATGTGGATGTCTACATTTTTTTAAGATTTGTCGTGACTTTTTCATAATTTTTTGAGTTTTCTATGTAGTGTTTTGCGCGCATCGTCCAATATCGATCCGAGTCGCCGAGACTGATCTGTATCAGTGCCCGCCGAGATCGCGACTGTGAACCATGATCTCTCCCCTGTTTCCGATCTCTCCCGCCTCTCCCCCTTCTAGGTAAAAGAGAAGCAGATGATGGTGGTGGTGGTAAAGATGTGAGGGTTTTATCCAGTTCTAATAGTGATGATGGTGAAGATGGTGATGATAATGATGACAATGATGGCGTTGATGGCGGCAATGATGACAATAATGAGGGCAACAATAGTGCTGATGGAGGAACTTATAGTCTTGAAGGTCATATGCAAATGTTGAGTTTGACATCAGGCCAACATTATAGTGTGACATATTTTCATGACTACAAACCACAACTTGAGAGATATATGAGCACTAATATCGGTTTATCTACTTACCACAGAGATGATTATGATGATGATTTTATGCTTCATCACAATTCAATGTGAAAATAACTACATTAGCATGTATTTATGAATGTAGTTTGTGCAATTTACTATATTGTGCATGTATTTTGATATGCTTCTACCGACGACGCGTGCATTAATACTTTCGCTTTATGTTTAGTGTGTTAGGTGATATGTTTTGGACATGTGATACATAAATGTGGATGTTTACATTTTTTTAAGATTTGTCGTGATTTTTTTAGAATTTTTGAGTTTTCTATGTAGCGTTTTGCGCGTATCGCCCGAGACCGATCTGAGTCGCCGTGACCGATCCGTCTCAGTGCCCGTCGAGTCGGTGGCTGAGACCGCGACTGTGAACCATGGTCAAACCTGATCCAAACCGTATGATTAAAAGGCAAATCGGGTCAGTTTTTGAAACAAACCTGATGAAACCCACAAACATTTTCTTCTTCCTCTTGACCGCGTGTGGGCGGCTGCACAACGACGAGCGAGATCTGACAAGGAACTTCTGTGAGGGCGGCAAGGGATCTCAATAAGACGGTGGTGATGAGACAGGCGATGGCAGAGGGAGCTCTGATAATGATGGCAACAAAGAGGACGAAGGCGGTGAGGAACTGAGAGGTGTTGGCGAGGAGATCAGAGGTGGCAATCACGGCTGTAAGATCTTCGATCTGTCAAGGCGGCAGCGAAGATGGAAGAGGTGGCAAGACGAAGGCAAAGGAGAGGAGACGATGATTGTCGAAGACGATGACGCAGCGATGACGGTGATTAAATCAGGCGGCGAAGTCGATGATTTTTTGGTGAAGATGGCAGCTACGAGGGCTGTGGAGGCCTGGGAAAGCGAGACCGACAACGGCTGTGGAGGCCTAGATCTGCGTCAGCTACGGCGGCGGGAAGGACTGAAGTCGAAGGCGGGGGACGAGGATTGACGGCAAGGATGGTGGCGGCGGGAGATAGGGTTTGGTGGTGGACGCTAGGATTTAGGGGAGGGGTGAGGAAGGGGATGATGAGCAATCCCCTCTTTATTTCTTTTTTTCTTTTTCTTTTATTCTTCTTCTTCTTCTTTTTTCTTTTTTTTATTTTGATTTTTTTAAACTAGAGAAGAGAAGAGAAAGAGGGGAATATAGATTTGAGGTTTGTGTTACCAGGTTTTGAAATTTTTTTGTAGAAGAAAAGAAAAGAATCAGGAAAGAGATAATGGAGAATGGAAATGGAGAAGAAGAAAGAAAGAAATAAAGTTTAAGAGGATAAAAATTAATTTGGGCCTCAGCACCTAGGAGATCTCTTTCCACTATGTACATCATTATGCAAAAATTCAAAATTGAATAGCACATCAGCATGCTAAATAAATGATTTCATTTAATTAATTCATCATAGTATACCAAATGAACTACAGATCATGGCTTTAAATAGGCTCACACACTAAAAAGTTCCCCATCACAACCGATATGGGACTAAACTAATGACAACTAAAGTAAAACAACTAATAAAAAGCTAAAGCAACTAATAAAACTACTAAAATAGCAATGTACCATCAGAAGGACTTGAGCCCAAATTGTAAAATCCATTAGAGGTGAAAGTTCAATTAGAACTCCAACAAATCTGAAAAAGATTGATTAAGCTAATATAACAGCCATTGGACCCAACAAGAGACTATCTTCATTTTTCACATTCTTTTAGGACACAAAGGTAATTGATGCAAAATCTACATATATCACACTTACAATGATGAGGCATACTATTTTAAGGTTTCTTTTTTACGTATGTTTATTCTTTGCTATAATTATTTCCTAAATAATAGTTTTTGGGGATAGTAGATCTGGAATTGACAAGCATTTTAGCATTACAAAATAATGTATTGTTATTTATAAAATGCTTTTAGTTGTGAAATTTAGTTAATGATCTGCATGGAAATGAGATTGTGTATGAGGGATTCAAATTAATGATCAAATTAAGAACATTGTTATGAATATGTAAATGACATTCAGTAGAAGTTATAAAAGAACAGAAATTATTGAAACCATAACACAACAAGGGATCAAAATTGACAAGTTCATACATTGCACGTTGCTTGAAGGGTTATGCACAATAGGCAAGTTCAACATTTCAATCAAATGAGAAAAGCGACTAGATTCTATGATCTTGTTGTTTACAATATCTTTGGATTGGGTTTTGCAGAATGGGTGACACGGAAAGAGCCAAAAGGCTATATAGTGAGATTACAGATATGTATGTACACTACCTTGATCGATGGGTTTTGTAAGATTGGAAAGGTTGAGGCTACTCAAGAAGTGATTTAGAGAGTAATGGGCTTAAGCATGATTTGATAATGTACATGGTGTTAACCCTATTGTGTTTTTAGCTTGATGATGACCACTCATTAAACTACTTATGTACTAACAACTCCTATTCTAGTTTGTGTTTTGATTTAAATTAAAGTACTTGCGGTAGAGGTTGGATGAATCAGAGCTCATTATTGCAAAACCATAAAGGAGGTGATGGCAAATATATAGCTTAAGCTATTCAATTAATCAAGTCAAATCTATTGGAGTTAGAGTGATGAGCCAAAAATTGCTAAATCTATTTAAGATTATTATGTGAGGTAAGAAAAACTAAGACAAGAATTTTAATTTGCACTAAAATCTATATTCATACTTGTGCATTCATATTTCAATTTAATTTTAAGTATGATTTACCTCAAAGATTTATTGATATGCCCAAAAGGTTTTAAATTGTAGTTAAATTACTGATTTGGGTTTATCAACTTTTATTTTATGCCTACAAGAATTTATACAAATTATTCAAATTTTACAACGGCATTTAAAACAAATTTAGGGAGATTGGGACTGTTTGTAAGGAATGGCAGCAAGCCTTGTAACAATAGATCGGCTGCATCACCTTGCAGTCGGCCCGAAGTTGACTAAGTGGTGTGAGTGATGTGAAACGGGAACCCTGTAGTGTGAAAATCAATGATATTCTTGAAATTTGCACGTTTCACTATAATTAAACTATCTTCGGTAGGAATTAATTAAAACCGATGATGAAACAAAATGTTTTTTAACAATCATTGCATGCCTAGTTTAGACAATCATCTCAAGATTCAATACATTACTTAGTTAATTTGAAATAGTCCTAATCTCAATATCAGGTTCATCAGATCACAAGTTTTCATCAAAATCACACACACTCACAGTATTTGTTGACAACAGAAATTACTGATAAAAATTTAGATAATAAATTATTGAAAATTTCAATTGATAATATGAGTGTTGCAGAAAGTATTACCTACTGAGAAGCTTTGTCCTTGGGTACCCGATGTTGCAGTTGTTGACTTGCTTTGATGGTTTGTCCTTGGGTACCCGATGTTGCAGTTGTTGACTTGCTTTGATGGCTCTGTTCTGATCTTATAACTAAACTCTGAAGTTATTGTTGTGCACATTGCAGGACTGTCAAGGGTTCACTGATTGTGTCAGGTTGAGTACAGAGATGAGCGAAGGGCACACGGGATGAAGGGGAGGTTGTTTTGTTGCCTCTGTGTTCTGCTGGACAACAGGAAAGAAGAGGGGCAGACTAGGGGTCTGCACAACCGCAGATGCAGAAACCAGTACTGGCTCTTGTGCTTGGACGAGGAGCACGAGAGATCAGAGGAAGCGACAACACAACGACAGCAAGGGAAGGTCGGGCTCGGCCTGGCATGGGCAATGTCGAGTGGTTGATGCAAGACTGTATATGGAGGCTCTGTTGATGAAGGCAGACGACCAGAGGAATGTTGGCGCCGGCAGACGACGTTGCAGCAAGGAGAGGATGCTGAGGCGATGACGAGGTTGGGCAGAAGGTTGTCGCACTTGTGGCTTCGGGGCTTGGATGCGAGATCTGTGATGGGTTCTTTTGTAGAGATGAAAAGAATGAGGAAAATAGATTTCTTTTTAACTAGGAAAGTAGATAAAGGTTGATGTATGGATTGCAAGGTAGACCGCGTGAGAGTATAGTAACCCAACATAAACTCTTAATATTAGGTATCCAGATAGAAGGAATTTAGAAAGATTAAAAGTAAGTTAGATCCTAAGATTAAGTGGTGGCGACTAAAAGAAGGTAACTAAGGAATTTTTGTAGATCGAGTAGTACATGAAACAGATTGGAAAGCCCAAGATGATCCCAATACAACATGAAACAAAATTGCTAACTGCATTAAAAGAATAACTAAAGATGTACTTGGTGAGTCACAGGGTGGTGCTCCACCATGTAAGGATACATCATGGTGGAATGAAGAGGTAAAAACTGTCATTAAGATCAAACGAAACTCTTACAGAGATTTGAAGAAAAATTGTGATGGAGTGAGTTTTAAAAGGTATAAGCTAGCCAAGAAGGAGGTTAAGAAAGTTGTTCAAAATGCAAGAGCTAAAGTGTACAAATAAGTGTATGAGAAGTTGGACACCAAAGAGGTTGAAAAGGAGCTATATAGAATTGCTCGAATAAGGGAGAGTAAGACTAGAGACTTATGTACTGTAAGGTGGGTCAAAGATGAGGATCAGAAGGTTTAGTTCGAGATGAAGAAATTAAAGAAAGATGGAGAGAATATTTAAAATATGCAGCCCCTACTTTTTAGATGCAAGTGCTTAACTCCTACACAAATTTCAAATTGATATAAGAGTTAACCAACTCTAACCTCATATTCTCTCTATACTCTTCCAGCTCCTCTCTAAAAACCCCTAGCTGCACCCTCCCAACTCCACTTACCAAACAAAGCCTCAAAGTTGACGATGTTGTAAGGAATGGTGGAGATATGATAGTGATCGGCACAGAAATGGCTGGAGATTGATCAGGTTGTGAATGTGAGGATTGTGATCGGCGAGGAAGGTCAAGCCTGCATAAGAATTGCGATTGGATGTGATTCAGGACACTAAACAGTCTATATTGCAAGAATTGCAATTCTAAACTATTTGGGTTCCCTGGCGAACAAAAATAATCACAAACACAAATCCCAAATATTGTGACTGATAGTTGTAATAGTGAAGAACATTCAGGTTGCAAAGAAAATTGGATTGTCAAAAGATTCAGAAATCATTGAACTCAAAGAGCTAATGGATAGCGCCAATGTACAATGTTCATGAATAGTGTCGTTAATTATCAGTAACTGCGAAGATGGTGACATTAAAAACCTTATGTTCTAAGAACATGATAAACTACGAAGAAACTTTATTAATTCTAAAGGGACGACACTTTTAATAATTCTCAAAAGAACTACAAGGTACGATTATATAGAACCATGGCAATTCTCTCCTTATACAGGACTCAACAAAATCAAATCCTATTCAAATTCTTATTATGACTCCAAAGAACTACTAAGACTCTATACGACTCGAAATACTGCTAGAAATCTCTGACAAATTACTAACTATATCTAGCAATGAAATATTCAATACCTATATCAGTAAAACATAATATACCATAAGATACTTGTACCCTAAAAAAAGGACTCAAAAGATTGTATATTAGGTTTTACATAATCCTAAAAAACTTGAGCAATAAAGCAGTATTCATGATGTACTATGCCTCCTACTTTTTCATGATAATGAGAAAGTTTCAAATTTCCATAGAGACAACAAATAATTATCTCCCGTCATGTCTGAATTATCTAATATAATGTATAGAGAAGTAAAAATGGAAAGTGGAAAAAAAATTGTTTTCTACATATGTTACAATGTTGGCACCAGAGCAACGGAGATTATGTGGAGATTTGGGAGAAACAATTTTTAACCTTAAAGAAAAGTCAATAGGCTAATTAGCTAAATTGATCTATCATAACTGTGCATACCTTCACCAACTGTGGTTGGAATTTATCATTATATAGATGTGTCTTTATTCACTTTGAATTTGGCTTCTCCCTAGCAGTCACTGCACCAGAAATCATAACCATAGAGCCCAATTGCATACTTCAAGAGAGTCAATTGTTGATCCATATAATGAAATCTGCATCAAGAAAAACGGAAACCATCAACTCTTCCTTTAGCATTTTTTTGTTCTAAATTTGTGATATTACTTGTAACAATACTTTTAAGGTTTTCAGTTTAAGATACACGAAAAATGACTGATAGATATTGTCAAGGGATTATATGCAGAATACATGTTTCTGATGAGCATGTATATGTGTAATAACTCTAATGAATAATACATGATTTAATATGTGTATATGATTAGTATTAAGAGTTATTATTATTTTATGTGGGTTTTCATAACTAATAGTTATAAATTTCTATTATTTTTATTATTGGTGATTATTAGTAGTAAATGTTGTTACTATTATTTTGTTATGATTATTATTATTTATTATTATTGTTGTTATTACTAATATTGTTGTTGTTATTATTATTATTATTATCATTATTGTTTATTTTAATTATTCTTTACATGTAATCTTTATGAATTATTATTATTATTACTATTATTAGTATTGCTACTATTATTATTATTTTGTTACTGTTCCTCTCACTAATATTTTATGTTCTTTCTCTTAGCCCATGAACCTAGACCCAAATCCAAAACCCAATAAGAAACCAAATAAAAAATTGAATTCCTCTTAATTCCTTCTCTTTAAATTCATGAATACATAAAAATAAAAGAAAATTATTTTTAAAATTCGTGTAAAATTCTTCCCTATCCTAAAGTACATCCAAATCAAATTCAAATTAGTAAATAAACATTTAAATTTGTGGGCATATCTAAATCCTAACTAAAAACCAATTTAAACCTAACCTAAACACTCAAAAAATATGATAAAACTTATCTTATATGACCATCTATAAATAAATCCGAAATTAATCCATAAAAAAATAATAATAATCTACTCTGGGAGGGAGAAGGCCATTACCCATCAAGCTTTGGAATTAATCATCAAAGACAAGTACCTAGCGTCCCTTTCTTTCCCTTGATCTTCTGGCATTTTAATCTACTAGAAATCATGTTTAAGAATCTCCATGATTTTTTCTATCCGTGATCCTTTCTGAATTATGATTGTATGAGAAAATTATTTATTTTAAGTTAAACCCAGTTTGTGAAATTTTATGAGATACTTTTGTATTGTCCTTATATAGTATGACCAATACTTTCAGATATTATCATTCTTCTTTCATGCAAGCATTTAGCCTTGAATATACCAATAAAAGTTATGTGATGGGAAATATAATGTACTTTAGTGTGACTTTTTATATTTCTTGATGTTCAGTAACTATGTGTTTCAGGTAAGTTTACTGTAGAGTTAATGCATATAATTTAATAACTGAGCCTATATGATTCAATAATTTTATATTGAATTCTTAATTATATGATTATATGTGGGATAATTACTGAATTAAAAATCACATATAAAAGTAACAAAATGTTACAAATCTGTCCCTAACTCAATTCTAGAAAAATTCTATCCAGTCCATACTATTCTAAAAATTCTGTTAAGTTCTGAATAAATTTCTGGTTATTTCCTGACTATTCTGAAAAATTTGTTTAGTCCCTGACTATTCTGAAAATTCTATTTAGTACTGAAATAATTGTTGTTAAGTCCCTGTAATTCCTGAAAACTGTTTTCAAATCTGAAATAATTGTTGTTAAGTCCATGTAATTTCTGAAAATTGTTTCCAGCCTGAATAACTGTTGTTTAGTCCATGTATTTTCTTTTGTTTCCAGATCTAAAATAACTACTGTTTAGTCCCTGTAAATTCTGAAATTTGTTCCCAGACCTGAAATATTATTGATTAGCCTCTGTAACTTCTAAAAATTATTTCCAGTCCTAAAATTTCATTGTGTGGCTCACACAAATTACCTAAAAAGAAAAAAAGAAAAATAATTCGATCTAGTATGCTAAAATAGTTTAGCTCCCATAAAATAGTCTAAAAACTTATGATAATTTATGTTTGCTCTAAGTTGAACCCTTTAATGAAACTTTAACAAACTTTAACTTAAAATCAAAATCTTAACACTAATAGATGTCAAGTTTCTAAGTTTAAATTCGAAATTTGGTTATGGACGAATTGAGACACATTATTTGATACGAATTTTCATGCATGCTATTGATATTACCTCTACTTAATCACTTGTATATGCCGTGCTTTGACAAGTAATTGACATGACTGACATTGTTCATGTAGAGACACCATGATATAGAAATTACAACATGAACATTTTGGACATGAACACATGAATATGAATATGAACATGAACATGAAAGACTTAAATGGCATGGATAAACACTTGCGTGAGACATGTACTTGGAATTACTTGAAAAAGTGGTACATGGTGATATATAGGCTTGGCAAGGACATGGTGGCACGGTTATTCTTGGCACTTGGTTCACGCAAGATATTCATGATCTATAATAAATTTAGTTGTAAAAATGATATGACACGGAGCTAATATAAGAGAAATTGATAGTGAAAACTAAGAAAGTGTATCTTGAGTACCCCTACCTATGTACAAGGTATGGTGGTGTTTATTTTACATTGTGCATGTCACTTTGTGACATACGTTATTGATGAGCTCATTCTAATTATATATTACTATATTGTATTACTCTTGGCATGGTTTCCCGCTGAGGTATGCGGACGCTTTTTCCACTAGCAGTTTTCAAATAACGATAACTATTGATTGATATGCGAGAATAGGTTGTGGCATGGGACGCAGTTGTTTTCACGTCTTAGGACCCAATTGATATATGTAGTAGGCATAAGATGGGGTACGTCTACTGCACGTGACAGTTGGGATAGTGTCACCTAATTAGTAACCCCTAGGGACATCTTTATAATTAATCTTATACTTTTGTGATTCTTGTGATGGTTACTACTAATTGAATGTTTAGTTATACTTATTACACTTGACTTACTCCATGCTATGACCATATTTATGTTTACGTGAACGCTTGTTTATCATCATGACTTGAATATTATATGTCTGGTTTTAGTAATAAACTCATCCTACAAGTACTTGATTGTGTAATGAAAATAAGTATCATGTAACTGCATATTGCGTGTCCCTTCCTTGTTCATACACATCTGCATGCTCTGCACGTATTGCATACTTCCTTCCTTTATTTGTACTTGTCGGGACTTTCTGACTCCCTGGGGTTTGCTTACCCTAAATAGCGGAGAATACGTGGAGACACCAGCTGAATACGAAGAGCTAGCTGAAACTCAGTAGCAGGCTTGGAGAGCTTTTTTAAATTATTTGCTTTCATAAAATATATGAATAAGTGAGTGAATGAACTCATTTCTTAGTTGGACTTGTATCTAGTTATTCGATTTTTGTGGACTTCATTAGTCAAATAAACTTTTGATTAGTTTTGCTTTCATGTATGGGTACTTTAAGTGAACCTCATTTACATGCAGCAAAAAAAAATAATATAATTTGCAGGTTAGAGGCTTAGCATGCTCCTTGAGCGTGTCGCCGGCCCAAGTCACGTGCTTATCTCGCTCTAGCAGAAAGCGGGGCGTGACAAGATGGGCATTGGATATCTTCTTTGAGGTTATCAACAATACCCCTTGTGCTATCAATGGTCCCTGGGCTCTTTCCATTGAAATTAATTGTCAATTGAAAAATATCTTATATCTAAATGGTTGAGCCATGACAGGTTTTTCCCCTTAATATGAACTACTGAATTTTTAGGTTTGATGTTTATGGGCTTTTACAAGGAGTATGAGCAAGAGATCAAAGTATCTCACTTTAACTGATTTTTGTATTAGTTATTTTATTATGGATAATTTAATTTGGGAATGTCATTCCATTTGGCTCGTTGCCTATGTTACAATACAGCAATGAATGTGATCTTTGTAGAAAATCTTAGCATCTATACTAGAATAACACATCATCTATTAACCAAGTCTAAAAAAGAAGAAGAAAAATGAAACCTCTTCATTTACGGTCTTCCTTGTTAGGGAAATTGGAGGGTCACTACTTTGTTCCGTGAGCTTAGACTGCATGACGGAAAGCTAGATGTGCCAACCCACCAACCGGTCTTCAAGGTTTTATTGCGGAACCATTGCTCATAGTTGCCATCAGCCAGGAACTATGCACAAGAGTCTCATAAATCGTTGGTGACAAGTACCAGCCAGACATAAAACTTTGTCTAACTTTTATGGTGGAGATTCCTCAACTGTGAGCACTCCATAGTAGGCGGCCCATTTTGATGGGGAAAAGGCTTTGGTGATGATTGATGATGATATCATAATAAAGAGGCTAAAGGAAAATGTTTTTTTTTTCTTTTTCTTTTGTTCTTGCCAACAAAGACATATAATGAAGGACAGAAAGGAGGGAATGTCATAAGTAATTAAAATAGTAATAGCTAGCAAAATACTTGGTAAACAGTACCTTGTTCTTGTCCAATCAGATCCATGATTCCCGATATTACTGGATGCTTCCATACTTCCTTAACGCCCACTTTTCCATATATTCTCTTGCTTCCAGTATGATAGTTGCCATTTCCCAGTCCCAAATTTCGCTAGCACCTAGCCTGTCCCCTATTTTCTTTTTAGAGCCACCATATTCCTACAAAAGCGAAACGGAAGTTTATGGCTAGCAAACTATGAGAACTATGGAAACCATGAAGACCTTCAAGTTGCCTAGACTTTACAAAATTGATAATAAGGTCAAAAACTGTAAGAATAATGTCAACTTGGCTGATAGAACTATGTAATAATACACACAATTTTCCACGCAAAGAAATGGGTTGAACTTATGAACGACCTTTAAAGTAGTGGAAGAGGGTGATTAAAAAAAAGGATTAAGTAATTATAAAGAATATTTACAAGCTAAATTGATTTGTATTAAGGTCATCTATCAAGGTTAAGTTCAGATATTCTTCTTTTTCTCTTTTTTATGTACTAGTATTATAATACAAACTCCGGAGCAAATTCTTGATGATCTTGCATTACAAAGTCACTTCCTCACATTCGCTAATATTCTACAAAATCATCTCAAGCATTCAAACAATAATTAGTATGATAGGCGACACCTGTTGGTTCAAGATGATGAATCAATGATCATTAATGTTTGGTGAGCTCATCCATCATAAGGCCCAATCTTTGAAAGTTTTGCACTACCAGGCATTTGTCAAGAATGACCAATAACTGGATATTTTAATAATATAAATTCACCGGCTTAAAAAAAACTCAAGAAAGGGCCCTACAGTCAGTGTTCTAAAAATTGAATTAATCGGCTGATTAAGATTAATTGGCCGATTAATCCAAATTGTTGGCAGCCCGTGTAATATTAGATTCAACACTCCGATTCTGCGCTCGGGCGCTTAATCGGGTCCAAAATGAATAATTGGGCACTTAATCGGGTCTAAAACGATTAAGCGCCCAATTAATCTGTTATTTATTAAATAGTATATGAATTATGATATTTTATTATTGTATATTTTGCATAAAGTGATACTTATGTTTTATTGTTTTTGATTATTTTTCAAATTAACTTATTTAGCAATCTTTCTCCATCATTCTTTAAAGCTCATTGTTTTGATTGATAAATTAACTAATTTTTTATTTATTTTATTTTACAGGTAATTTCTTTGATTTAAATTTATGTTGTAAAATTTGAAATCTTGGATTACTAATGTGAAGAGATAAGTTCTCTTACTTCTTTTTTTTTACTATTTATTCATATTGTCATGTTCATCATATCATGGTTTATCATTTCACATCTAAATATTGTCTTGTATAACATTTAGGCATTTTCAATAATTAACTGTATATATTTATATATAGTTCTATATAAATATAATTAAATATATTAAAATATTCAATTTTGATTAATCTTCGATTAATCCTATTAATCATCATTCAGTGTTGGACCGCATGAATAATGAAACTGATTTTTAGAACACTACTTATAGTCAACAAAATATCTGACTTTCTGTTTTAGAAAGAGTAACATCTCAAGACCTCCAATTCTACCCAAACCCCTCACAAATATTTAAAGAGCCCTCGTATTTAACACCTTAAAAGATGAGTCCCAGGCATGGTTTGAAATATATTCTGATTTCGAGATGAATTGGCCGATTCATATTGGAATCGGCTGAGTCCGAGACAGAATCAACAATACTAAATTGGAACCGCATATATCAACTTTGAGTCGTCGATACGAAAACAGTATCAACCCAGGGAACAAAATCTCGGCCGAGTCGGATACGACTCGGCCGAGTCGTATCCGACTCGGCCCCCTCCGGTCCAACTCGGAGGCCCGAGTCAGGTAAGTATCGCCGAGTCGCCCGAGTCGGGTCCGAGTCGGACCCGATCCGGGCCGACTCGGACCCCGTGACTGCGCCCTTAAAAACGCGATGAGGGAGAGAGAGATCAGATCTGATCTCTCTCTCTCTCTCGCGCTCGTCGTCCCCCCCCTCGCCACGCCTTCGTCGTCCCCCGCCGTAGCCGTCGCTGTCCCCCGCCGTCGCAGTCGCCGTCGCCTGCAGGTATGTTCTCCCCTCTCTCCCTCTCAGTCTCTCTCTCCCTCTCTCTGTGCCTCTCTCTCCCTCTCTTTCTCTGTCTCTCTCCCCCGTAGCGGCGCGCGCTCTCTCTCTCTCTATCTCTCTCCCCCTCTCCGCAGCGACTCTCTCCCGGCTCTCTCTCTCTCTCCGCAGCGACTCTCTCTCTGTCTCTCTCTGTCGGTGGCTATCTCTCTCTCCCTCTGTATCTCTCTTTCTGTCGGACTCTCTCTCTCTCACTCTGTATCTCTCTCTCTGTCGAATTCTCTCGCTCTCTCTGTATCTCTCTCTCTCTCTGTATCTCTCTCCCTCTCCCTCCCCTCTCTGTCTCTCTCTCCCCCTCTCCCTGTCAGTCTCTCTCTGTCTCTCTCTCTGTCCCCCTCTCTCTCTCTCCTCCACTGTGTTCCTCTCTCTCCTCTGTCTCCGTCTCTCTCCCTCTCTCTGTTCCTCTCTCTAATTAATTTGCATTTAATTTAGTTTAGTTTAGGTAAAATTAATTTAACTTAATTTAGGTTAATTAATCTAATAAAATTTTGTAATTACGTTAGGTAATTTACTAATTTTATTGAAGTTAGGTAATTAAGTTAGTGTAGGTTAATCTAGTATAAACTAGTTTAGTTTAATTTAATGTAGTTTCATTTAATTGAATTGAATTTAATTTAAATTAGTTTAGTTAACTTAATTTAGGTTAATTTAATTTAATAAAGTTTTGTAATTAAGTTAGGTAATTTAATAATTTTATTGAAGTTAGGTAATTAAGTTAGTGTTGCTTAATCTAGTATAAACTAGTTTAGTTTAATTTAATGTAGTTTCATTTAATTGAGTTTAATTTAATGTTTTTTAATTTAGTTAATTTTAGTTTTAATTTAATTTAACAGATAATTTTTTTAAATTTCAGTATGGCTCCAAAGCAACGCGATATTGGATGGGAACATGGTACCCCTGTTGGTGGAAGTAGAAAACTTGTGAAGTGAAATTATTGTAGGAAACAAGTCCATGGTGGTATCACTAGATTGAAGCAGCATATAGCACATGTACCCGGTAAGGTGGAAGGATGCTTGCGAGTATCAAAAGAGATATCTCAAATAATGAGACGACATCTTTCTGAAGGTAGCAAAGAAAGAGCGGCCATTAAATCTAAAAAAGACCGACTTATGAGATCTTTAAGTGAGGAAGATTTCTATGATATGACCGAAGAAGATTCTGATAATGAAATTGAAGAAGTTGGTGGTTTAGAAGGAGTTGAAAGAAGACAACTGAAACAAGCCATGAAAGAAAGTCGTGAAATGGCTTGGAGATCGGCAGAAAGAGTTGATATTGGTGGCAGTAGTTCACAACCTTCAGGATCAGGGAGTAACCGTGGATTGCGTCGGAGTATGACTATGAGAGAAGCTGAAATTCCAGCTCGTGGTATTGATCCTTACATGTTCCCAACAAAACAGAAATCAATCAAAAGCATGTTCTCAACTGAGAATATGAAAAAAGTTGGGAAATCCGTGGCGAAGTTCTTTCACTATAATGCAATACCATTCAATGCAGCTGATAGTGGTCCTTACTACCAAGCCATGATTAATACTATTGCGGAGGCAGGTCCAGGTGTAAAAGGCCCTACAGGGTACCAGATTGGCAATCTCTATTTAGAGGAGGAAGTGAAAGAAATTGGAGTATATATTGCTTCAATAAAAATAAAATGGCCACAGTATGGTTGCACGATCATGTGTGATGGATGGAGTTCTCATAATAGAAAGCCTATTGTTAATTTCATGATTTATTGTGATAGAAGCATGATCTACCATACTTCTGTTGATACCACTAATATCTCGAAGACTGCTGAGTATATATTCTCGCTAATGGATAAAGTTGTTGATGAAGTTGGCGAAGAAAATATCGTGCAGGTTGTAACAGATAATGAGGCAAGTTTCAAAGCAGCTGGTCACATGTTGATGGAGAAGAGAAAATATTTGTTTTGGTCTCCCTGTGCAGCACATTGCATTGATTTGATGCTTGAAGATATTGGCTCTTTGAAATCAGTCAAGGAGACATTGGATGATGCTAAGGTGATCACATCATTCATTTACAATAGCCTCAAAGTGGTGAATTTAATGAAGCTATATACCAAAGATAGAGATTTGTTGAGACCAGGTATAACACGGTTTGCCACCGAGTTTATTTCTATTGAAAGCCTTATTCACTATGAGCAAGATTTGAAAAGAATGTGCACGACTACCGAATGGCGTGAATTCAACAAGGAAAGGAGTAGAAGTGTGCGAGATAAGGTTGCTAATCTCATTCTGACTGACTGGTTTTGAAAGAAGGCAAGAGAGGTCCAAAACATTATGGATCCTCTTGTTAGAGTCTTGAAGATAGTGGACCAGGACAAGAAACCTACACTATCTATTATATATGAAGCTATGGATAGAGCAAAATTGGCTATAAAGGCCTCAAATAAGAACTGGAAGAAGTACTGGGACATCATTGATAGAAGATGGGAGGGACAATTGCATAGACACTTGCATGCTGCTGGTAATTCATTTGCCTAGAAATCATATTTGTTGACTAGAAATTGAAACTGTCATATCATAACAATCGTTTGCTTACATTATTGCAGCATATTTTTTAAATCCAGCACTCCAATATTCAAAAAACTTTTCTACACATCCAGAAGTGAGATATGGATTAAAGGAGGTCATTAAAAGATTGGAGCCAGATTTGACTAAACAAGCAAGAGCTATTAATGAGGTAATAATAATTTATTTATTTCATCGATATAATGTTATGCAAATATTAACACTTGTGATGTGTATTCTCACAGATAAAATTATTTGTGGATGGAGTTGGAGAATTTGGAAGCTCACTAACTAGAAGAGCAGTGCAACAATCTCTTCCAGCTGATTGGTGGATTAATTATGGCAGAGAAGCTCCCAATCTGCAGAAAATTGCCATCAAAGTCTTAAGCCAAACATGTTCTTCATCGGGTTGTGAAAGAAATTGAAGCACGTGATCGCTAATTCATACAAAACTGCGCAACCGGTTGGCAATGAAAAAGTTGCATAAACTAGTATATGTGCATTACAATATGCGGTTGCGAGTAAGAAACTTGACATGCAAAAGCGACACTGATGATTATTACAACCCAATTGATCTGAACAATATTTTCAATGATGATGATATTTTGGATGAGTGGATTCGTGAGGGAGAACAGCCGATGTTACCACCAGATGACTTAGGTTGGTTAGATGAAAGTATTCGTCATACTGACGAAAGTAGCGGTGATGATAGTGATGGCGGTGATGATGACAGCGGTGATGGTGGTGGCGATGATGGTGGTGAGGGTGATGGTGGTGAGGGTGATGGCGGCAGGGATGGTGGTGATGGTGGTGATGGTGGTAATGTTGAAGAGACTCATGGTGTTGGTGGAAGCCAACGAGATGATGCTTTAACATGGGATTCACAATATTATGCCACACAAGATACAGATCATGGAGGCCGGGCGGGGATTTCACAGCAGCGTAGGCATTTGGATCGGTTGGTCGAATTCAGTTCTAGCGATGATTATTCGAGTGGACATGATAACTACTCACATGGTCATCATAGTCTTGAAGGCCATTTACAGGGGTTGGGTTTGACATCTGGCCAATATTCTGGCACTGATTATTCTAGCACTGGTGAATACTCTACTAGCAGCACTGAATATCGAGGTTTTGGGTATTATCACCATGGAGCTGATATTGCACAACCCCTACCGCCATATTACTCTGATAGTGGATCCTCTGGCCAATCATCTCAGCCTACAGGATCTCACCCACAAACATATCATTATCCTTATGGAAACTATATGCCTGGTTTCTATACTTATCGCGGGCCAAATGATAATGATGATTTGGAGCCTCCTCGTAATTCAATGTGGAAATGACTATATTAGCATGTATTTATGAATTATTTTGTGCAATTTACTATATTATGCATGTATTTTGATATTTTTCTACCGACGACGCTTGTATTTATGCTTTCACGTTATGTTTTGAGTGTTAGGTGATATATTTTGAATATGTGATGCATAAATTTGGATGTTTACATTTTTTTATGATTTGTCATGATTTTTTCATAATTTTTTTGGCGCTCTATGTAGCGTTTTTTGCGTATCGCCCGAGTCCGATCCGAGTCGCCGAGACCGATCCGTCTCGGTGCCGGCCGAGTCGGCGGCCGAGACCGAGACTTTGAACCATGTATCAACCCGTATCGACCAAACTGTATTGGCTAATACAGGTCAATACCAGATTCGTATCGGTTGATACATGCTGATACTTCACACTAGAAACTGTTATTTGTTTGATTAGACAACAAAGATCCAGTAGAAAACTTTATATTGGTAAGCTAGTGATTCTCCTCTTGCTTCATTTAACAAAGAGACAAAAGAAAAGAAAAGAATAAAAGGAAAGAGAAAAGAAAAGAAAGACAACAAAAAGAAAGAAGAGCAATTTCCCCATACAAACCGTCATTTGTTTTGATTAGGGAATAAAGATCCAATAAAAAATATTATATTGATAAGCTAATGGTCTTCCTTTTGCACATTTAACAAAATGAAAAAAAAAGGAAAGGAAAGACAATAAAAAAGAAAGAAGAGCATATTTATCAATTCCTTTCCTTCTTTTGTTAGATAAACAACTCATATTTAATATTCTTTAGCTGTGACTTAACAAAAAGGGAAAATGAGAAAAAATAAAAGGAAAGAGAAAAGAAAGGAAACACGGTGAAAAGGAAAGAAGGGGATCAAAATTATCAAATTTATCAATTTCTTTCCTTCTCTTGCTTGCTACACAACTCATATTTAATATTTTGTACCTTCAATTTAACAAAAAGGGGAAAAGGGGGGGAGATAATAAAAGGATGAATGCTAAATTGAAACTCCACTATGCTGAATTGCTGGATTTAATTACTTAGAACGCCTAGCAGTGAAAAATCAAAAGTTCTGAAAGTTCTTCACTATCTACCCGCGGCTCCCAAAATGAAAAGTGGTAAATGGTGTGTTACATGTGTTAAGATTTCTGGCTCACGAGCAGGCATAAATGAGATGATTTCCTTGTGCATGTGTTCTAAAGCATATAGAATAAGAGTAATAGTGTGGATTGACAACTTAATTGGACATCAATCATTTTTGGACAATACTTAAAGTGTTAGGATGATCCTTCAGAACAACCCGCTATTACTAGAACAGAACATATTTCAGTTCTCTTGACGAGTCGGACAATAAGCCTCTTAGAAGCTTCAGGACAATACAAGAAAAAAAAAACCCAACGACAAATCAAGATGATACCACCTTTTCTCTAGAACAGAAATACTCTTTATATTAAAGATTTCAAGCCACAACTATGCAGAGTGAAGGTTGAAATGAGTTCTATCAAACTACAGACTGATTAGTTATTTTTAGATTTGAGTATGTTAAAGACCAAATTAAGAGAAACTACCATGAACTATCAAGATTTTTCAAAAATCTAACTTTTACTTGCTTACTATGCGCAACTCCTATGAACTTTAAAAAAAAAAAAAACAAGAATTTGTTAGCAGCTAATGGTGACTTAAAATGTCAAAATATCCTTCGTCTTTTAAATCGATTACTATCCAAAAAAAATTTCCTCTTCTTCTTCCCACTCTCAGACCTGAATATCATTGCTCGCCCTTTCAAGACCCTTCATTCTCAAAAAATTCTTTATTTCAATTTCAAAGAACTAAAATACCAATCAAAATCCTCTCTCCTCCGGTCCATCCCAAGCTGGGCAACGCCAATAAAGACCATGATATCGCAAATCCAATCCCAAATTGGGCAACGCCATCAGCTCATTGGTGTGACAATGATGTGTGATAGCCCCAAATCTCAACATACAACCAATGATCTCAGATTCTATGGATCAAATCTGTGTTTTTTTAAGTAACTTGTTGAGAGAGAATGGGTGATGGGATGGGTAGTTAACTATAAATTTAGGTTGGGATGGTGGGGATCTGAAAGGAGGAGGATGAAGCATTGAGGGGTCTGAAACCATGAAGAAGCACATAGAACACCAAGGAAAGACCCGATTTTGTTGAATTAATCTAGAGATTTTGATGAAAAACACCTTAAAGAACATATCTTTAAATCCTTTCTATGGATTTTGGGTCATTTTTAGAATTGGGCATGGGCTACTTCTTCCCTTGCTTTGATTAGAGAGGTTGGGAGCAGTTGAATCTGATTATAAAAATTTTGAATAAGGGTTTGGATTTGGGGATTGAGAAAGGAGGAAGACTTTGGGTTTGAGGATTACGTGAATAAATGGCTTAATTTGTAAAAGAATAAATAAATGATTTAGAGAATAAGCATTAGAGTGTTCTAAACTTTTTTAGGAAAACATTATTAATGCTTGGCGCTACATTAGTGCTTGTAGATATTTTTTTCAGTCTTAATAATTAAATAATAAAGAGAAACTTATTTAGAGCGTATGGGAAGCAGAAAAAATATTTTTTTTTGCTATGAATAGTGTTTTATTATCAATTTTTATAACACTTTTATACAAATACTTTTACTTATCATTACACTAAAATAACTATGTGATAATTTATTGATGGTATGGTGAAATATGTTTGAATAATATTTTCTTACATTTTTTCTATAATTTTTCTATAAAAGTGACAAATTTCCTGGTAGTTTTAGGCAAAAGGGTAGTTTCGGCATTACTTAGCCATGTGTATGTCGCGTGTGAAGATATTTAACGAAAATGTAACTGATGGCAGGTTTTGAAAAGTTCATGGCAGTTACACATAATAAAACAAGTAAAAGATAGTCTTTTGAAAATTCATATAGTTCATGATAGTTTCTTTGTAATTTAGCCGATGTTAAACTAGAAAGTACTACATCTTTACCGCTATTGAGAAGAATAACAAAATAAAATTACATAAAGCTATGAGCAATTCTCTCTTTATATACACCCATACAAGACTAAATTTTACTCGAACTATGACTCATAATATTAGTAGGACTCTAAAACTTCAAATACTACTAGGACTTTAACATTCTCACCCAAACTCACAATGGTATGACATTGATAGTTTGCTGAACAAAAAACTAAAAAACAAATATTGACACTAGTCACACTACAATAGCTCTAAAAGTAAATCTAAATTGTTCACGTTGATGTCAAACTGTTGAATTGTTGAAGTCGGTGCCGAAGTTGCAAATCAAAGTTGAATCTGAGCTGAACCAAGTGAATCATATAATATGTTAAGACTGTGCGCCAACAACTCAAATATTCATCTCCTTGGATAGGGGGTTAGCATTTTAGAGATCCTCAAACTCGAGATTCTTAAACTCAAAAAATTCATCAGAGAGATCAATCTCAGTAGCAGATGAAGTTTTGAGAGAACCTGAAACTCAGTAGAAGAGAAGGTTTTGGGAGATCCTCAAACTCGATAGAAAAACTGTCAAATCTAAGTAGAATCAGATGATACAAAACCCATCATATGTGAGTGATGCCCATCGTAAATCACCCAAATCAGACTTAGATATGTCGATATATGATCAAAATAGTTTCACTCTTCTAGATGGCGAAAACCTAGACGCAGATTAAAAAAACAGGACAATGAACAATAATCGTGTGAACAATAAGTTGTTTTTCTTTTTCTTTTCATAAGAAGAAAGATTATTGAAATAAGAAAGGAAAAGAAAGATGTCAAGGACGTGTCGGGTGGCATCAAGAATTTGGATTAAAAAACTCTAAGAATCTGATACCATGTTAAACTACAAACGATTACATCTTTATTGCTATTGAAAAGAATTACAAAACACAATTATAATAAAGTCATGAGCAATTCTCTCTTTGCACATAGACCCCATATAAAACCAAATCCTACTATTAGGACTTTAAAAGAGTACCTAAGCACATATTTGTATAGACTTTCGTCAAAACATAGTCATTAGGTGCCACAAGTTTGACCGATTCGATGTCAAATATTTCTAAAACACAGAAACATCGCACTCAAGTTCCATTGGCCTTTGTCTAAAGTTCATTGAGCACAATCTATTTCAACTCTCTTTCCATTGTTCTCCAAGAGATCCACCACCAGATTCTTTGAGATAACAGTTCAATCTGGCAGAAATTACCTAAGCTTACTAGCCATGCGCCTATTCACATTCATAGTTGTTCAAGCAACACGCAAGCATAATATAACATTGTTCATATTCTACCTTCTTAACTTGTTCTCCCTACCGCACTCTTATCACTCTCTAGATGCCCTTCATTTGTTTTCTGATATTTTCAGTCCTTTGTTTAGCATTGTATATTTTAAAAGATTCACGCATGATGTGTTTCTTCAGGTATAATGATAACAGAATCATATTATATACAATTCCAGGAAAATGTTCAATCCAGCATGCTCTATGGTCCCTACCAAGCATCCATCATCTTCAACCTACAAAGTAGCATGTACAAAGCTACAATACTTCAGAATATGCAAGTTTTGACAAGCGTATAGCGACACAAAGATCTGACACAAAAGCAATTATCATTAGAAACCATTATGCGTGCAGAAAATACAATTGCACTCACATCATATATGCACTCAGCAACTTGATACTTAACGTCCATCTATGACAATAAACCACCAGCCATTAGACATTCTTACCTTGTTGTGTACGACTAGGAAATATAAAGATATTAAGGGTGTTTACATAAAAGATTTTATTATATATAAATAAGAGTTAGGAGATGAGATGAGATACAATTGATCTCCTTCGCCCTAATTTTCGCAAAAACATAAACTTCTTCATGGCATCAAAGCCTTAGGGTTTACGGTCCTCATCATCACCACCACCACCACCACCAGCCTCTTTGTTCTTAACCTAGCCATCACCTCATCTCTTCAGCTTTTCCCCTTCTCTTTCCTTCTTTAACCCTAGACTCTACAAACATCCCCACATGTATCAACATCATCTTCTTCCTCTTCTCCATCTCAAATCAGATGAGATCTAAACAGTGTTCTAAATGGCGGCCACAGCAGCTACATCGGCTGAAAAATTTTATCGGAGATAGAGATATATTAGGGATATTTTCAAAAATCAGACTGTAAATATACATATCTTCTTGTCTTAAATTGCATCTCCATAGGACAATACATGCATAAATTATATAAATCTACATAAAACGTCATACTTATGTGTTTAAGATATACTTAACTCGATAACTTGCATTAAGCCTATGAATCCATAATCACTATCCAAGTGTAGAATCTTCAAAAATGTCACATTGCCACATCACTCGAATTACTCAAATACCTAACCTAGAAATTGGGTGTAAAATGCTATATCGGATCCAAAATTGCCGAAATTGCGGCCGATATATCAGGTCCATGCCTATTTATCGACGATTTTGAATGAAAAATGCTATATCGGTTTGGATGTGCCAAATCATTGCGGCTAGGTGCCGTAAACACAATATCGGCGCAATATCGGGGTTATATCGAGGATATTTAGAACACTGGATCTAAAACAGGTTTTTCCGAAACAAAAAAAAAACAAGTTAATGTTCATCGTGAAGAGTGTCACGGTATTACTGTTCATGTGAACAGTAACTCTAAAAAAAGCAAAAAAAGGACAGTGCAACAGTATTGTCCACGTGACCAGCAACAACAAAAAGAAAAATCTTGGATTTGATCTTATTTGCTTTGAAGATGGGCACTTCTCTTTATGTTGGATTGGTTGGGTACATGTAATTAGATCCCAAGAGAGGATCTACGTTATTTGGATCTTGAGGGTGAATCGTATGGTGTTTGGTGTTCGGTGTTCTTTGGATCCCAAGGAGGATTGTTTGGTGTTCAGTGCATCTTTTCTTGTATTTGAACGTGAGGATGACCTGTCGGTGAGATTTAATCATGGAGGATGAATCAAAGTTTGGTATGAGTCTGAAAGAATCATATATATGAAATTGTCTCCGAGTAAGGAAATCATCTACAGTGGCAAAAGTTGTGGAGATACATGTGAAAGACGGGAAAGAAGCGCTATTTGACCGAGGTTCCTCCGAAGTAAATGATAGATGAGTGGGAGCAAGATTATGCACAATTTTCCTATCAGATCCTGAATAACTTGGAGTTGAAAGAACGATGTGGTGATGCACACATCAACTATAAAGGAAATGTGGAAGTAAGTGATGTGTAAGTACTTAAAGGTATACTCAAGGTCGAACAATCTCAACAGGGCATATGATGTCATACATGAGTTATTTAGGAGTAAAAAGGGAACTAAACCGCTTTCACAAAACTATGCAGACTTAAGACGGTGTTTGAAAAGCAGAGTGTTGTTTTCGATCTCTGCGGACTTGAAGAAGATGCATCCTCAATGGGAGCAACTTGTGTTCTTGCTTTCTTAGAGAGTTTGCCATGTGAGTTTACATCTCCAATGCCCCAGGCAATTGGGGTTTCTACTGTGAACTCGTTATCTAAGACTTATCGCCTTCTTAGCAAACATCTTTCCAGAGGAGCCTCAGAACCCGCCAGCACGAGAGTCTCAAGAACGGTCAACTTTAGCCGTTCAAAAGAGATAATGAAGGCATTTTAGTGACAAAGGCCGTGGACTTAAAGGAGGGCACGACACTGGACACTCAAGTGGTAGGTTTGTGGCAAAAGGTGGATCTGATGAAGTTTTTGAGCCAAAAATTTGTTATATTGTGAGGTAGGGTGTTAAATGAATGAGTTGTTCGCGAACAGTTCGAGTTTGACTCGATATTTGCTTGTTTCCGGCTCACTTGACTAATAAAAATCGAACTCGAGCTCAAAATCGAGCTTGAACTTATAAACGAACCGAACTCAAACTAGGCATGCTCACTCAAGTTTGGTTCGAAATAAACTTGATATATCAATATATGTACTCATATGTATCAAATATTCATATTATGAACAAGGCTATGAGAATTTACAGATATCTTATCGCATTATTTTCCCAGTTGGAGGATTAAAAGAAAAAAGAAAAAAAAATCTTTTGCCAAATTGGTTTCCAATTGTGGCTACTTCTTGAGGGAGTTAAGAAAAATGCCCGAGTCATGTCGTCATATAGAGGGCTGATAAACATTTATTTTCTCAAAGAAAAACCAGCACGTGCTAGTGTGAAGAAATTGCAAAGATTCAGGATTGAAAGAAATCCATGTGTGCACAGAAAGAACTTCATCCAACAATTCAAGAGAGTATTAACTTCTTCAGAAAACTGATTGAAATGACAATTAAAAAGGCACTTATTTCATATTTCTGTTATTTGAGAACAATTCTTCCATGTACATTCATATTAAGTCTATGAAGGATATGATACACTCAGCCTCGTACATAAAGAGCAACAGCTTGATTTTGACCTCATCTTGTGCACAATGTGAAGAGATACTAGCAATGGCAGGTGCCAGCCACAACAGATTGGCATCTGGTCTAGATAAAAATGACTCAAGTATTTATATACAAATTATTTTTATAATGGTAAAAATCTTTCCAGTTCTCAACAATTAACATGAACAGAGATGTATGGGCCTATCTAATTACATTGACATTGAATTTAATGTCAAAAGAATGAAGTAGAAGGATTCCTGCTCCTCAGTAATTAGGAATTTAATGGTATTTTATAAGTGAAAATTTCTTTCTGTCTTGCTTCATCTCATAGCCCTGTCATAAAGTTACTTCTGCAAAAGGTTAAAAAAAACAAAACAAAACTAAGCAGTCTGGTTTCAATGACTCTTCAAGTGATGGATAACATAAATTTGAAATTTAATAACATTAAACCAATAATACTGCAAATTATCATTATCATTTTCTGACGGATCGGGCCTTATATTTAAAATACTTCAGACATAGAAAATTATATCAAAGAGAGAAAGAACCATCTGTTTGCGACAAAAATGTGGTGATAATCATTTGGATATATTACTCAATGGAAAAATACAGTTCATTCATCTATGCTGCATCCCTTACAGTATGACAATAATTAATGTCGTTTTAACAGCCGTTCTGTTTCCATTTTCTAAACATAATGAACACGATATTGGATATATTTAAGACATGGACACCTGAGAGTTAAGAGAATTTAGTTCATGATATCCAGATATCATTTATCAAGAAAAATAATTATATAATTGAAGACAGCAGAGCACAAGTTTACCAGACTTTTAAGGTGACACCAAAAGTCTACCCTGAGATTGAACCTACACCAAAAGTCTGCGCCTTCATAACACCTACCTTGAAACCTTCATAAAACCTAAAATCTGCTTTATCTTCTCTTTCTAATTAATCTTCAATTTATCATTGTCATCATCAACATCATTCTCTAAGACTTTTCCTGTCACTAATCTACTCTATTACCTTACTCCAACATGATGAAACTAAGAATGTTGTTACTCCTATTGAAACTAATTGAAGCTACAGCCTGATGATGGTGAGCATTTTCCCAACCAGATATAAGATCACCAGCTTGAAAGCCTAATCTGACTTACTAGATCTTGTGTTGACATTGTACTTGTGTATCCCAAGCATGTGGTTAACAAAATTATCGCCACACAAAAAACTAATCATCACACTGTTCTTGTTCATATTCTCTGCTATCTCATAAACACCTGGGTGTCGTTTTTCCCCTCCTTAAATTGGAGTATGTTGTGTTGATCAGGTTGAAAGCTACAAACACCAAATCATCAGTCATATTGTATTCTTCTTGGAAATCCTTGTATCCAAAAAAGTGAGTAAGCACGATACCGATACCGATACCGATATATATATATATATATTTGTGTGTGCGCGCGCGCGCGTGCGGCACTTCTCAGGTGCCGTATCCACTGCAATTATGATTCCTTTCTTTATCACCGCGTGGATATTCATCAAAACACTTGATGGTTGCTTCTCCCCTCCTCTTCAACTCCTTAAGTTGGATCTTATTTTGCATCAATCAGATTGGATGCTACAAAGGCCAAATCATAACTTATACTGCATTCTTCTTGAATATCCCTTATATCCGGGAAAAAGAAGTGAAGAAACATGATACGATCTTTTCAAGTACAAAAGTGTATCACTACTCATATGTCACATCTGCTGCAGGTTTTTGATACGTTATTTGTCACCATGCAGATATTCATTGTTACGCCTCTTCCCTTTTACTATGAAACCTGGACTGCTCCCCGTTACTTGATGTTCAAGACTTCAAGAAGTGAATAAGCACAGAGATATTTAATCAGGTTCTCTGAATATCAGCAATCTTATCTTATTTAGCCCTCTTGAATGTATCATACAAAGGTCAACTATGACTTCTTCAAAAAACTACCGGAAGTACAAATCTAACAGCATGACTGTAAAGGTTTATAAATCCATGCTCGTACAAGTTATAGTTATATACTTTCACATTATTCACGCTTGCCGCTGCAAACTTTCTTCTAAAGTATATCTCAACTCATGGTACATAAAAAATCATATTTGGATGGACCAGTTACACCCACAGTTAGTTGAAAAGTCATGTCCTGATTCACACCTAAATCATGATAATTATTTCATGTCTGGTCTGGCATGCCTACAGCCTACTGATATATGTTTGTTTCAAATGCAAGCACAACACAAGCCGAATTATGTACATGCATTAGCCACTTAAAAGCAAGCACCACCTACCGTCTCAGAGTATACGTGGATAAAGTTCATCATTGAGAAAGTTTATTGACGATCAATGTAAAAGAAAAGGACTCAGTGGTGAACATCTTGCAGGAGATATTAACCCCATATACAAGTGCAAACAGGGAAACTGGTGCAATGAGATAAACACGTAGAAAATAAACATTTCAAATATGAGTGTGGAGATAATTAAGGTAGTCATAAGATAATACATGCATGTATCAACAAGTATATAGATAAGTTAACAACTTATATACCAAAAAAAAGGTCATTAATCTTAATGGTAACCTTAGCAACAATAATTTCAAAGATTGCTATACTGTAAATAGAATGATATAGAGAAAGTTCACAATTTTGTCCTCAAGTTTATTGATCTTTTTGAACTGATTTCCTAATTAATATTTCAAACTTTTCCAAAGTTATAGTTAGAACTGAAGATCTTGTGTTTAGCCCTAGGATATTGATGATAATGACAAACTCATTAAGTAATTTGTGCTAATATTCTATTGTTCTAGATTGTGTTTTGATTCAGATCATATAAGGGCATATTCATGGAGGTTGGATGGACGAAGCCAAATTGCAAAATCAAGAAAATGAGGTGGTGGACAAGCCTCACTCAAAGAAACAAGCAATTAAAGAAATACCAAAAGAAGATAGAGCATTCAAGCAAGCCTAGCTCAAGAGTCAAGCACTTCAAGTAATATCCAAGAAGCTAGAGCATTGGAGCATGTCTTGCAAAATCTAAGGAAAACATTTGTAAGGGGAGAAGATAGATTTGAGGATCTATTTTGGCACTTAAGAATTCATATTTAATCATTCATTACATATTCATATCTTATTTTGGCTTATTTTTGTCCAAGTTCAAATGAATATTGATTCCATCTAATTAGATGAGCTTTAGATATGTTTAACCAAGTATACAATCCTTATATTCTTTAATTTGAATAAATTCTATTTTAATAGTGATTTGAATGCCAACACAACCCTAGACACATCCAATGTCTTATCTTTTGTGGCTACTGAAGGTGATGGTTTTGGATCAACCCACAAAGTGGGTGGACATGTCTAATAGTCAATAGCGCTTGGACCAATAGCCACCCCTTGATCATGCCCAAACCAGTCTGCATTTTCTCATGTTCTGTTTGGGCATTTGGACCACCCCACTAGGTCACATCCTATCCAAAATTTAGGTGCCCAAAACTTGAATTTTATGTACTTAGTCAATTCTAACAATATAATTGAGTTGACCATTGGAGATCACTTTTTGGTTCGCATTCGCGCCAGTCTAGAACTTGCTTGCCCCTCGGGTTGGTGCCTTTGGACACATCCAAGCACATTTTGGACAAGTCCATATTGCACAATTTTTGCATAACTTATCCATTTGACATGACTTTTGGGCAGAATTAAGTGAGACTTTTCCTCTCTTCTACATATAAATAGGATTTTGGGCGTTCATCTCAAGTCTCAACAGCAATTCTAATATTTTCAACATAAATTTCATACATCTCATTCCACATTTAAAAAGAGACAAATTGTGAGCTTAAGCTTTGTTAATTGTGTTATAGATCTTGATCTACTCTCCACTCCCAATCAAATCCTCTAAACTCTTCCTTAGCAATCTATATCTACACTCATTCTTGAGATTTCATTTGCATCTTGATTAAGTGTAAAAGACATTCTTTCCTCTATTCTTCTCACTACTAGAGCCTCAATCTTTATTTGGGATTGTCGTGCTAATTTGTTCTCATCTTGTGTAGAGAACAAACACTTATTGATTGTTTCTTGTGATGGAAGTCCAATAACTAAGCGAATTGATAGCTGGTGAATTTCAATCACTTAAAGAGTGAGTAGTTGGTAAATTTCAATCACTTCGGAGAAGTGAATTGGTAGTAAAACCATATCACCAGATAAGTGAATTAGTGATAAAGTCTTTAACACTGGAGAAGAAATTGGTGGATGATATATGTTTTTACCTCGAAAAGAAACACTTGTACAAGGTCTATGCTTCTACCCAGGAAAGGAAGCACTAATAGAGATTGGGTTGAAATCCGAGAGGAGTCCTCTGGTTGTGGAGTAAGTCAATTGAGGGCTGAAGCACTATACATCATTGTGTCATCATATACTTGGCTCTATCTCTATCTGCCTTCTCTCTATTTGCATACTTGCTTTTGTGCTTGAGTTAATTGTTATCATTGTTAATATATTGTTGCACTTGCATTCTCCAATGTAAGTTGGGTTACATTCATATTAGAAAAAAGTTTTAGATAACATTATTCATCGTCCCTAGGGTTGCTACATTTGTTTTCATTTGTGCATTAGAAATTCTTCATTTTAAAGTTTCTGTCATTATACCAAAACTCCTAAGTTACAGTGAGGATTGAGAGAAATATTCTATATTCTAACATGTCCTGCAGATGGAGTGCCTTTTTCATCAAGACAAAACTTGGGCTTTTTGCGCAATAGTATTTTTCTTTTAGTCTATATTCTAAGTGTCTACTTAGTGAGGTTTGAGCCTAAGTAACTCTAATACCATTTTAAAATCACGGCCATTGACCCAATACTTTGAAGTGTGGTGAGGGTTGAGGATAATATTTTTATATTCTAACATGTCCCATTGACACATTCATACAAATATGCATGTAGAAACACATGTCAAGCACATTACTCGAAAAAACCAGGCCACCAAGTATGCATAGAAATGCTAAGTCAGTTACCTTGTCCAAATGCTCAGCTTGATTGATACGTAAGCTAATAGGTTGCTTCACAATGTGAAGTGCCGTCTCCAAATCAAGGAATCCGTTTGCTACCATCCTTCTTAATACTCTAGCTTGTGAATACTTGCCTCTTCAAGGAAAAAGGAAAGTGAAATGTAAGACTTTCTAAGCTAGAGCCCAAAGCTTTTTCCTAAAGAGTCTGCTATGAGAAATAAGTTTTGAGGAAAGTACTACCCAATGTATATTTATGTGTGTGAAAAGTACTACCCCATGCATGTGTGTGTAAAGTACTACCTGATGTATATGTGTGTGGAAAGTACTACCCCATGTATACGTGTTTGTGTGTATGTGTGCATGCGCGCACTCTCACACACATGGAAAGCGCTGTGTGTGTGTGTGTGTGTGGATAGTAAAAACATGAGGAGAAATGATGCAAAGGGTGTTGAGTTACAAACATAAAGAAGTTGGAACTATAACAACTTTCAAAAATAATCCCACTAACCTTCTTCGGCTTGTAATTGGGTTTAGGGTCTCAGGAGATGGTAATATCCCAGCGAGCAATGCTGATTCACCTATATTAAGAAGAGAAGGGTGCTTTCCAAAGTAAAAAGAGACGCTGCTTCAATTCCATACTTCCCATGGCCCCAGTACATCTGTAGCATCAAATTCTGATTTATTAACAATAGATCCAGTATGATATTAGGGAAGTTAGCACAGTAAAGCAGGACACCCGATGCAAATTGCTCTTCTTAATTATAACTTAAATATACGAGGGGAAAACATAAATATGAAAATATCATCAGTAAGATAGCCAGCAAGATCTCTAAAACTTTAAATAAAAGTTGCTAAAATTTGCATCACCGATGCTATCAGCATTGAATGAAAAAAAATAAAAACACAAAATTGTTCTTTAATTCTCTCTTCAAAATAATTTAAGTCACCTCCACAATAATAATAGAAGATATCTTACAGTGGCACCAATAATGTAAGATTTTACAATATGGTGGCTTATAATTAGTGAATAGATATAAAGTTTTATCAGTACACAATGCTTGCTCATGGTAATAGTACTATCATTATAATTTGCCAAGTCATTTAGATGTTTGCAGTGATGTCTGTCAAAAATAGTGTGTAGGGGTTGACAATAAAAAGCAAGTTCTGACTCAAACATGCCTAAAGAATTGAAAAGAATAAACTCAAATTTTTAGCTAAAAGCTAAAATGTAATTAATGACAACTACCCAGGCGCATCTTATGTGAATGATATGGATAGAAGTAGTAAATAAATGGAAAGAAAATGTTCCATAAGATGATGAAACGTATATTTCCTCAAGCCCATGGGTTATTGTTGTAGATAAACAAAATTGTACTATCAATACTAAGGAAAATCACATTATTCTGGAACCAGTCATTTTATTATCTAATTTCATCTATTACTCTCTTGCATGGTGGACATGGCACGCCAGACAAGATACCTGTAGCACCTACTTTTGGAGGATGGAAAAGGTCTAAACTACAAAGCATAGACAATAGAGCTATCTACATCTCCTAGGCATACATGAATCTCCTACAGTTGTGTGTGGAGCTAGATCTAAACTCATACAAGTAGCATTATTTATATTGGTTGCGTACTTGCTTCTTTCAAGAGGAAATTTAAGACTTATCATGATTATAGGCAACATATGTGGAGACCTCTTGTCACAAAAAGGAACATAGTGATTATTGACTCATTGGTGGCTAATGCCAAATCAGCATAGGTAAACCGAGTAGGAAGGTCTAGGATCAAGATATCATCATCAGTCATTCTGACTTTTTCTTCTAAAAGTGAATCAAGCTGAATATATTTGATCTCGTTCACGTTCAAATATAGTATTATTCCTTTATCATTGTTATTATTATTATTATTATTATTATTATTATTATTATTATTATTATTATTATTATTATTATTATTATTATTAATTCTCCCCTAACAAAAACCCGAAAGTGAGAGAACTAGTAGAAGAACTTAAGCTACCTAGGGGAAGAATATTGGGATAATGCTGTTAGATGTTTTGTTAATAGAATTTGGTGATTATAAAGTTGGAGAAGCTAACCTCAGTGTTTTAATGTAGCCAATTTTCTATTTAAACTGCAAAATGAAGATTTCAATGTGCATTGATAGTGACCAACCCAAAAACAGATTAACAAAGTTTGTTCCCAGCCATTGTTTAAGGCTAAAGCCAAAAACCTCCCTTTTCTTTTTCCTCTACTCCTTAAAATACTATCATGGAACAAAAACTAATTATTTTTCAACTGTTGTTCGTTTAATTTCAGATAGTAAGATACCTGATATATTAGGTAAAAAAATGGTTGGAAAGGCAAAAATGTGGGAAGAAACAAGTTATTAATATTAGATAACAAAAGCAAATACCGTATGCAGGTACGAATAAAGTATTTGCCATTTCGACAGCCTCCTCTCCACAATTAGCGACAGAATCCCCTCCACAAATTTTCTTGAAATCTTACGCTCCGCCGTCAAGAACACATTTTTCACAAGCTGCCCATTCAAATCAAGAACCAGTTTTTAACATGAAATTCGAATTTTTTTTTTTTTAAAAAAAGAAGCAATTAAATGAAATAAGATGAGAAAACCGCGGAGGAGTGTAAGGATCCAGTCACCTGCTGCGTGAGAGTGCTCCCTCCTCCACCATTCGGATAATAAACCACCGCCCGCGCAACCCCGTAAGGATCCACCCCGAAGTGGTAAAAAAACCGGCGGTCCTCCGACGCCATCACAGCCTGCACCAAATGGTACGGGTACTCCGTCACCTTCGTCTCCGCCCCCCTGGAGAACTCGACAAGGCGGCGCCACCGGCCGCTGAAATTACCCGGCAGCACCTTCAGGAACGCGTTGAGGAACAAGATACCGCCGGAGATCACAGTGAAGGGCAGCGGGTTCAGCAGGTGGAACGAGGGGCCGGAGGGTTTCGGCGAGTGCACAGGCGGTGGAGCGCACCGCAGCGGAGGGAGTAGTCGGGGTTTGTTGGGCTTCAGGGAGAGGGGGAGGCGCGGTGGGCGGGAGCCGCCGGGAGTTGGGGCGGTGACCAGAATCGGGAGAGTTGGGGCCAGCGCGGACATTGCGGGCGGTGATTGGAACCCGCCCTCAACTTGTCATCTCGCTTCTGGATCCGATAACATTTTCTATATAAACCCGAAGCGAACCCGTTTTAAACATTGGAGAGGATTATTATTGTGGGCACCCGATGCTTTTGACATTATGGGATTTCAGTATTATTTTCTTAACCAACCGTCGAATTATTATTGTAGGAACCCGATGCTTTTTTACATTATTGTGAGTTTTGCGAGTATTATTGTTGCATTTATTGTTATTGTTATTATTAGTGTTTTTTTTGTATCAACATCTGAAATTTTTCTTAATTCCGTATTCACTCAGTAGCTCTTCATATTTTCACATCGACTCCTCTTATAAGTTTGGAAAAAAATTTCTCTCTATTAGTTGCTGCCTATTTTCTAATAGTGGCATGGTGAAAATATATTTCTACCACCAACTTATTCAGAAAATACATTCACTCTCTTTCTTTCGCACACTCTCTTCCCCCTCCCTCTTCCTCCTCCTCGCCTCCTGACACCGCCCTCTCACTCGCGTTGTTATCATTGCTGTCGTCCGTTTCAATCCCAACCACACCAGCCTCCTAGTGCTTGCCCGATCAGGGATGGCAGATACAGCTGGAGATGGAGTAGGGTTGGGGGGAGAGAGAGTTTGTTAAGATGCAAACAGATGAAAGAGAAGAGGATATAATGGTAAGTTCACATATCATTTTAGAATATCTGAATTTAAAAAGAGAATGTTTCAAGAAATTTATGATTTATAAAGAGAAAAACTAAAGGAGGTTGTCCGAGCTTATAAGATTTAGGGGCCGATATGAAAATATGAAGATTTTGAGGTGAATACAGAATTAAAAAAGAAAATCCGTGTGTCGATATGAAAAACCCCCTATCATTATTACTCTCAAAAGTGTACTGTTTTTTTTGTACAGAATCGGCTGGGGGGACCGTCATACGAAACAGCTTATCTTGTATAATGGGGATATGGGAAGAGGTTGGTTTAATAATAGGAACTAATCTTGGATGGTATCCTGGTCAACATGTGCATGGCAATTAATTTCATAATAATGTACTGAGAGGAGCCAATCTTTTGGATCCCAAATATCTTTTGTTTTCAATTACGAATGATTTTTCTGGGTATATTGTAGACTTGCAATTTGCCACCTATACATTTTCAATAATGCAGTTTGCTCCCTCGACTATAAAAACCAGTAGTTTTATTACCCTGAATTACTTAAGTTTATCCCTACTTGTGTTTTTCTGTTGTGACACTTCGAGAACGGATATTGCACCACAAAGCATGGCGAAGGCACCCACAAAAAACTACAAAATGCCATTAACTTTTCTGATAGATTTAGCCTCTGAGAAAAAAATCAAAATGCCCATCTCTTCCTCTCCGTCCAACACCGTCTGTGGCCCCCCCGGCTCCCCCGACCTACGTCGCCCTCCCCCGACCTTCCCCATCCCCCCTCCCCGTGTCCCGTCCCCTCCCTCCCCCCGCCCCCAGCCCCCCTTCCGCTGTTCGGTCACGTCAGGCCAAGCAGATAGGACATGTTCTACCGGTCCGACCGAACTGAACCTATATGTTCGACCTGACATGGCCGAATAGCGGATCGTGGGGATGTTGGAAAATATGAAGAATTAAATGTGAATCTTTGAGTTGAATTACGGCGAGATCCGTTGATAGAATCAATTGGATAATGGTTAGAGTGTGTTTTTCATTGGGGATGAACGTGATTTATTCACATGTTCAATCCCGACTTCAAATGAATGAGATATTCAAGTCTAAAGTTTACCTAATTCAAAAGCCAAAAGGGGACTAAAGGTAGCTAAAATCATTTAGTCCCACATTGGCCATGGAATAGAAGTTTGAAGTTTTTAAATAGAGAAAAATGGGAACAAAAGGTGTGTCATTTGGGTACTTGGAGTTTTCGCGCGCAATTAGGGGAAACCATGCCCACACCGCGCTCCGTCGCCACCGGCTCTGCCGCCAGCGCCAGGCTCGGGCTCGAGTTTGATCCGAAACACCACAACGGCTGACAGGAAACTGCCGCGAACCGTTACAGCGGTGGGCGGTTTCTGTCTGAAACGAACTGTTGCAACGGTTCAGACCGAACCGTTGCAATTGTTCAGACGGATTTGCCCCTCCCGGAGCGCTATAAATAGCGCTTCTTTTCTTCCATTTTAGACACAGCAACAGAAACAAAGAAACACAGTCCTTTCTTCTGCAGTGACTTCCAACAGATTCCGAAGTGAAGTTTTGCAATTCGGATTCCGAAGTGACTTCCAACAGATTCTGAAGATTCTTTCTGAAAGAAGACTCAGAAAATTCAACAGATTCTTTAATAGAATTGTTGTCTGAATCTGTGACTTCTAAAGAAGAATATTCTTCTATCTTCCTCCTTTCTCTACAGTGGGTGTTCCTCCAAAGTAAAGACAAATATTCTCCCTGTAATTGTCTTTGTCCTGCTGCTTTGATAATCTTGTGAAAGTATTGGTTAACTACGGTTCGACCGTACGGTGATTTGGTAGTACTATCCAAATACCATGAAGGAGTGTTGTATCTTGGGAGACTAGCGTCCAGTAACCCGTTAGCACCGTAGCGGGAGACGTAATTGTCTTAAGGAGATTCGCTATAAGCGTACCTCACTCCAAGTACTATATAAGTAAATTAATTTTTCTTATACAGGGGTTATACTGATATTCAGTATATTGAGATTGACTTATACCAGTCTAATTGGTATTTAATCAAGGAAGGTAATTAAGGAACGTTCTATTGAACGGAAAATCTCCACATATTCACCAACCTGGCCAATTAGATCGGTGACATTGATTAGTTGTCAGATTGAATCCTAGAACTAACAATCTTAAGACAATTATATTGAAGTTACTTACTTCTGTTCTGTTTGAAATTGCAGAAAATGTCTGAGACTAATCAAGACAGCTCAAGTAAGGTATTATATATACAAATTCAAACTTTGAAGTATGCTCCACTTCCTAACCCGAAGCCGGAGAAGTCAGGAAAATTCGATGGCACAGAATTCAAAAGGTGGCAACAGAAGATGCTCTTCTACTTAACCACTCTGCATTTGGTCAAATTTCTGGCAGAGAATCTACCAGAACCCGGAACTGATCGGGACTCGGTCCTTGCAGTCGATGTATGGACTCAAGGTGACTTTCTTTGTCGAAACTATATTTTGAATGGACTAGATGACTCACTTTACAATCTCTATAGTCCAATCACAATGGCAAAGAAGTTATGGGCCAGTCTTGATAATAAGTACAAGACTGAGGATGCCGGAACCAAGAAATTCATCTTAGGACGATTTCTGGAGTACAAGATGGTGGACAACAAGACTGTAATCAGTCAGGTGCAAGAGTTTCAACTTATCTTGCACGAGATAGAGGCTGAAGGTATGAATCTACCTGAAACTTTTTAAGTTGCTGCTATTGTGGAGAAACTCCCATCTGCATGGAGAGATTTCAAGAACTACCTGAAGCACAAACGCAAGGAGCTGAAGTTAGAAAATCTCATTATAAAACTTCGAATTGAGGATGACAATCAAAAATCCGAGAAAAAGAGCAGTAAGAACTCCTATGAAGTCAAGGCTAATATGATCAAAGACTCAAAGGGGAAAGCGTCTACTTCCAAAGGTTTAAAGCGGAAGAAGATTGTCCAAGGTACAAAGGCAAGGTCCAAGAAGATTAAAACATGCGCTTCAAGGAAACTTGCTACAACTACAATAAAGAGGGGCATAAGGCGAATGAATGTCGCAGCCGTCTCGAAAAGAATAAGAAGAACCATCCACAGGCAAACCTGACCGACCATGCGTCGCCAAGCCTTTTAGCTGTGGTGCCGAAGTGAATCTGACGACCAACAATAAGGATTGGTGGGTAGACACTGGGGCTACTCGGCACATCTGCTCTGAGAAATTATTATTCTCTGAATATCAAAAAAATAGAGTAAGATGAGCAACTCTTCATGAGAAACTCAGCCGTCTCCAAGTTTGAAAGAAAAGGAAAGATCATCCTGAAGTGGACATCTGGGAAAGAGCTTACTCTGAATGATGTGCTACATGTTCCAGATATCCGCAAGAATCTGATCTCTGGATCAATACTTAGTAAGAAAGGATTTAGAATGATTTTTGAATCAGATAAATTTGTATTTATTAAGGTTGGGATATATGTGGGAAAGGGTTATATTGTTGATGGGCTTTTTAAAGCCAATGTTGCAGTGGTGGACAAAAAGTCTGTGTATTTGTACCCTAAGCTTATAAATAAAGAAAAGTCTTCTGTTTATTTGCTTGAGTCTCCTATTTTATGGCATATTAGATTAGAGCATATAAATTACAAGTTTTTAAAAAACTTATCTAATTTAGGATATATTCCTAAACTCAACTTGAAAGAAATTCACAAATGTGAGATTTGTGTTGAGGCCAAGTTCGCGAAAAATTCATTTCACTCAATTGATCGAAATACAGAACCTTTAGGGTTCATTCATAGCGATTTGTGTGACTTGAAATTTACGCCAATTAGAGGCAAAAAAGTATTTTATTACTTTTATTGATGACTGTACAAGATACTGTTATGTGTATCTTCTAAACAGTAAGGATGAGGCAATGAATATGTTTATAACATATAAAGCCGAAGTCGAGAATCAACTCAATAAGAAAATCAAGATTCTAAAATCCGATCGAGGCGGAGAATATGACTCAAATAATTTTAGTGAGTTATGTGCTAAATTTGGTATAATCCATCAAACTACAACATATACTCCTCAGCAAAATGAAATTGCTGAACGGAAGAAAAGAACTTTGAAGGAATGGTCAATTCCATGCTCGTAAGTTCTGGAGCTCCGCAGAACTTGTGGGGGGAAGCATTTTAACTGCAAATTATATTCTAAACAGAGTATCCCACAAGAAAATTGATCTTATACCATTTAATTTATGACATGAAATGACACCTTCCTACCATTACCTCAAAATGTGGGGGTGTCTTGCAAAGATACTAGCACTATTACCTAAAAAGACTAAGTTGAGAGCAAGAACTATGGACTGCATATTCATAGGCTATGCCTTGAATAGTAGTCCCTACAGATTTCTGGTTCATAAATCAGAAATACCAGATATTCATGTAAACATGATTATCGAATTTAGGGATGTTGTGTTCTTTGAAGACATCTTTCCATACAAACAAAAAACATATAAGACTTCTAGGAAAGAACACATGAGATGGCGTTCATGGATGAAAACCCCGAGGAACCGATTGCTAATGCGGAAATTGAACCAAGAAGAAGTCAGAGATCTAGAATCTCAAAACCTTTTGGTCTAGATTTCACAGCATACACTATTGAAAGCGAGCCTCAAACATATAAAGAGGTTATGTCTACCCCAGAAGCACAAATGTGAAAAAAAACTATAAATAGCGAAATAAAATCCATACTAAGTAATCATACTTGGGAATTAGCAAACTTGCCTCCTGACAGTAAACCAGTTAGGTGTAAGTAGATTTTTAAAAGAAAATTAAAACTCAATGGATCTATCGATAAGTACAAGGCTAGATTAGTAGCCAAGGACTATCAACAAAAGGAAGGACTTGACTACTTTGATACTTATTCACCAGCAAAAAGAATAATCTCCATTCGGATGTTAATTGTAATTGCAATATTGCATAACTTAAATATCCATTAAATGAATATCAAGACTGCATTCTTAAACGGTGAATTAAATAAAGAAATATATATGAAGCAACCTGAAGGATTTATAGTCAAGGGCCAAGAACACAAAGTGTGTAAATTGGTAAAATCCTTACACGGTCTAAAGTAGGCTCCAAAATAATGGCATGAGAAATTTGATAGCGTCATGATCAAAGATGGATTCACTATCAATGAATGCGATAAGTATGTTTACACTAAAACAGTTGAAAATGCATGTATCATTGTTTGTCTTTATGTAGACGATATGTTGATACTTGGGACTAATATTGAAATCATTAAGCCTACTAAAAGAATGTTATTTAACAGTTTTGACAGGAAGGATCTGGGGGTTACTGATATAATTTTAGGAATTAAAATTACAAGAACACCAGATGGAATCAGTCTATCTCAATCTCACTACGTGGATAAGATGATAGAAAGATTCAAGGATCATGAGATAAAAGAGAATACAAATCCTTTTCTCCCACACATCCACCTTCGTAAGAATACAGGAACTGGAGTACGCCAGTTGGAGTATTCTCAGATTATCGAAAGTCTAATGTATTTAATGAATTACACTAGACCCGATATTGTTTACGCTGTAAGCAAGTTAAGCAAATACACTAGTAACTCTAGTGATGATCGTTGGACTACTCTACTATAAGTATTAGGTTACATATCACATACCAAGAAATATGTCTTAAGATATGGACAGTATCCACCTGTACTTGAAGGATACAGTGATGCTAATTGGATTGCAGATTCTGAGGAATCAAAATCAACTAGCAGATACGTATTTACTCTGGGAGGAGTAGCAGTATCTTGAAAATCTTCCAAACAAATATGTATTACCCGTTCCACTATGGAATCGGAATTCATAAGCTTAGATAAGGTCGGAGAAGAAGCGGAATGGCTTCGATAATTTTTGGAAGATATACCATTATGGCCAAAGTCAGTGCCCGCTATATGTATTCACTGCGATAATCAAGCAGCTATATCTAGGGTACAAAATTTTATATATAACAGAAAATCTAGACATATTCGTCGTAGATATAATACGGTTAAGCAGCTGCTCTCAAATGGAATTATCTCTATTGACTTTTTATCGTCAAAAAATAATTTAGCGGATCCGCTTACCAAAGGTTTAAGTGGAGAGCGTATAAACTGCGCATCGAGGAAAATGGGTCTAAAAGTCTAACCTTACCGAGTTAGCTTGGAAACCTCACTTAGCGACTGGAGATTCCACAGACTAAGTTCAAGAGGAAAAACTAGTTATGATTGACACATCAAGTAAGCACTTAGGAGCTTGACTCCACTCCATTCCTAAGGTACACACAAATGCTTTCTACAAGTGAATTAAGGATAAGCTTAACGCTTTTAATGATGCTTATATCTTGTTATTAAAACAAGTGGAGTAGAGTAGACTACTCTTAATAGGATGATCACATATGTGAGTATAGAGCTGGGTCGGTTCTTTGAAAATTTCTATGGAGGCTGTTATTCCCTAAAGATACTCTCAGAAATTAAGAATGTCCAGGGCCAAAATGAACATAACTAAGAACCAAAGTTGATTTAGAAAGTTACTGTGTGAAGCTTATTAACTTGGCTTACACTAACGGCTAAAGTTTAAGACTTAGTTCACTGATTAGCCAGTAAGTCCGATAAAGCTTTCGCTATGGAAGGTTCAAGACCTAGTTCACCTATCCTGATGCAGTTTCTTTTCTAAAGTACCTTTCACTATAGAGTCAGTCTCTTTGTGTGTCAATTTCTTGAATCTCTATTTATTGTGGGGGATTGTTCGAAAATATGAGGAATTAAATGTGAATCTTTGAGTTGAATTACGATGAGATTCATTAATAAAATCAATTGGATAATGGTTAGAGTATGTTCTCCTTCCATTGAGAACGAACGTGATATATTCACATGTTCAATTTCGACTTCAAATGAATAAGATATTCAAGTCTAAAGTTTGCCTAATTCAAAAGCCAAAAGGGAACTAAAGGTAGCTAAAAGCATTTAGTCCCACATTAGCCATGGAATAGAAGTTTGAAGTGTTTAAATAGAGAAAAATAGGAACAAACGGTGTGCCCTTTGGGTACTTGGAGTTTCGCACGCAATTGGGGGAAACCATGCCCGCGCGCGCCGCCGTTGCCAGCGGCCGGCCGGCGCTAGGCTCGGGTTCCCTACTCTATCCGGTTCTTTTTGAACTGGGTCTCAGGGTATGGGTTACAGCGGATCGCATTCGCTCCGCCACCCAGATCCGAAACACCGCAATGGCTGACAGAAAATTGCAATCGAACTGTTGTAACCGTTCAGACGGATTTGCCCTCCCCGAGCGTATAAATAGCGCTCTTTTTCTCCTGTTTTAGACACAGCAACAGAAACAAAGAAACACAGTCCTTTCTTCTGCAGTAACTTCCAACAGATTCCGAAGTGAAGTTTTGCAATTCGGATTCTGAAGTGACTTCCAACAGATTCTGAAGATTCATTCTGAAAGAAGGCTTAGAAATTTTAATAGATTCTTTAATAGAATTGTTATATGAATCTGTGACTTCCAAAGAAGATTATTCTTCTATCTTTCTCCTTTCTCTACAGTGGGTGTTCTTCCAAAGTAAAGACAAATATTCTCCCTAAAATTTGTCTTTATCCTGCTACTTTGATAATCTTGTGAAGGTACTGGTTAACGACGGTTCGACCGTACGGTGATTTGGTAGTACTATCCAAATATCGGGAAGGAGTGTTGTATTTTGAGAGACCAGCGTCCAGTAACCCGTTAGCACCGTAGCGGGACATGATTGTCTTAAGGAGATTTTCTATAACGTACCTCACTCCAAGTACCGTATAAGTGAATTAATTTTCCTTATACAGGGGTTATACTGATATTCAGTATATTGAGACTGACTTATACCAGTCTAATTGGTGTTTAACCAAGAAAGGTAATTGAAAGGTGGTTCTATAATTAAGGAACGTTCTATTGAACGGAAAATCTCCCACCTGATATTCACCGACCTGGCCAATTAGATCGGTGACATTGATTAGTTGTTAGATTGAATCCTAGAACTAACAGGGGAGAGGGGAGGGGAGGCGGGGGGAGGTCAGGAGGAGGGGGAAGGGCGAGGTCGGGGGAGGGTTGCAGACGTCGGGCGGGGGGGGGGAGGGGAGGCTGCGGACGTCGGGGGAGGGCATCGGAGGTGGGGGGAGGAGGGGGCTGCGGACGTCAGGGGAGGGCAGCGGAGGTCGGGGAAGCAGGGGGAACCGCTAATGCGGGATGTTCGGGGAAGAAGGGGAGCAGAATGAGTGAGAATGAGGAGGAAGAAGGGTAATTTCTAGTTTTTTGAAATTTCGGGGGTGCCTTTATCAAATTGATGGGTGCCTTAATCTGGTAGGTGCCGTCATCACTTTTGTGAGTGGCAATATTCGTTCCCAGACACTCCATGGCGTGCCTTACACATGATATTTGATTTTCTAATGTCCCAAATTGCACATATCTACATCAACCTGCCCGGATTTTCTCCTTTAATGGATCCCCAAAAGTCTCATTATTTGTCGTTCTTCCCTCCTCTTTGAACTCTTGGAATAGAGACTTTGATATGATAGCATCACAAAAAAACAAATTTGAAGTCGAGACTGAAATTGAAATCGAAGTCAGAATCAAAACTATACATGCTTGACCTTTCCATTAAGATCGGACGACCAGAGGTGCCACAAATTTTTTAGAAGTTTTGATGAAAAATCTATGTCTACAAGTTTAAATGTAGTATGGATCTTCAGCTTTCAAACATCAACTTCTTAACATGTTTGTTTATAGATGAGTGGGTTAAATCATCATATGGTCTTAGAAAGATGGATTTTTGTTGCACGTGCCAAAATCTAATACACATAAGTTGGAGCAATAGGGGTTAAATAATGTTTATTGTTAGTTTAATACACGATTTGTTAAAATAATGCTGAAATTAGATACTAACATGAACTAAATTCTCTTCTCCCTTTAAGCTGCATGTTTGTTTGAGGCCCATGTTGTAAACAAACTTGTTAATGTAGTCCCTTCTCAAAGACTTGGGCATGTACACCTAAGACAAAAATGTGTACATCGCATAATCAAATTATGAGAAGAAACTTTTAGGATTACCTTGTCACGTCTCAAATTTGAGACCATGACCAACATTAGGTAACATCTCCAGTAAGCCTAGTGATAGTACACTTGCAATACACACACATGATTATAAACAAATAGTTAACACAAATGTGCACATTGTACCTGATGTGGTTCTAATTCAAACGCTTGGATTGTTGACCTTCTGACCTTTAATCTTCTTCTAAAATTAATCTGCATGATAGAGAATGGGTTAGCGTTGCTGGTCTAGACCCGGCGACGACCCTCCGACGATCAAGTCAATAATACTCTCATAAAATTAATAAGAAAAATTTTAGATAGAGTTATTAAGAAGAGAATACTTGAACTTGAACTTCATAATTTTTGCATATTAATCCTTTTTATTTAACATTCTGAATCTTTAAGTTGTCAACAAATAATATTCTTACAATAACTGAGGCAAACTAACAAAAATAATTTGTTATAATGTATTCATATTTCATGATATGTTACCAAGTCACTGATTTGTTGTAACTCTTGTCCAACTTGATTTAGTCGTAACTTTTTCATCTCTCCTTTATCTTTTATCTTTGAATTCATAAATTAATTATATGACAAGATGTTCACACTTTTAAGATAACTTATAGGCCCTCAATTATCCTTGTTAATTTAACTCAGTTCATAAATAATCGTAATTGCATATCGGGGGCACTCAGAATTTTATAGAATTCAGAAAGATAATTAAGCACGAAAAGTATATATCAATCAGCAACATAGCTTGTGTATGCGTTTCTTATCTAACAATAAATAATAACGTAATAGTTAATCAATAATTCAAGAAAGCAAATCACGATACTTCTCATCTCGATCACATGATTATTTTCGCAAAACATTACCACTACATGTATCACACATCATATGTTATATAAACATAACAAATATTTCACATCGATCATAGCATCATATCATTCATAACATAACATACATTTCGTGACTCCAATGGGATAGATCAATCTTATCATAATACATACTACATAACTCCAATGGGGACCATCCGCAGACCGGTCCAATCATAATACAAATATACAGTACGTTTACACTCCCACGCAACTACTCCGGCTCCATTGTCACGCACACAATATAGAAAATATTAGACACACATAACATAAGCACATTCAAATATATATTACATCTTACATCATAGTGTATTCATATAGAATGAAATATGTCACTTACAAGTATTTCACAAAAAATACAAGATGACACAAAAAATATCACAAGATAATTAATAGTTTTAACCTATTTATTCTCAATCATATCAAGAATTTAAATATATAACCTCAATTAGCAATTGATGTAACACTTCATTCTCTATTAACCAGTAAGGCTTACTAAAAACTAATTTCATATTCATATCATTTGCATACAGAAATCATACTTTTTAACTAAATGGAATTAAACTTTCCACCTTAAGGTTGAATCAAGCCATTATATGTTTGATTTCTTTTGGTAACAATTGTACCGGGGGGGGGGGAGATTTTAAAAGTGTACATTGTAAATTTTTCTTGAACCAATGAAAAAATTACAACAACTCAAAATTTCAACTACAAGAGAGATAAGACACTTAAGCTCAGATCTTCTCTTTATTTAAGGCTGTGTAGCAGTGAAAAATGATTCTTATCAAGCTCTTCTGAAACTCTTCTCCTTAAATCACAGATGGAGTAGCATAACTCCTATCGAATAAAATCTCAAAGAGACTTAGACAATAACTTAAACTCAGCAAGTTGGGTAAAGAGTTGAACTCTTTATAAATCTCCCTCAGCTGAAAAATTTTCGCCCCTCTTCAATAGCAAACTGAGTTATTTATAGGGATTTCAGGGGTAAAACTGTCCCCTAAAAATCCTACATGATGAGAGTTAACTCCTTTCATTATGTGGACAGTACTTGACCCAGTAATGTGGGTAGTTATAACTGAAACGCAAGACTGATTTGTAGTTGAAACGCGGGCTTGAGTTCTGCTTATAGCCATTGAGATAATGCTAGACGCGGGCCTCGAGCCCTACGTTTTGGCATTGCTATGGTATTGAGACGCGAACGTCGAGCTCTGTTGAGATGCGGGTTTCGAGCCCTGCGTCTTGGCTTTGGCAGTGATGCTGAGATGCGGGTTTCGAGCCCTGCGTCTTGGCTTCGGCAGTGATGCTAAGGCGCGAGTTTTGAGCCTCGTGTCTTGACATTGCGTCACTGATTTTTATCATTCTTGCGTCTGAAGTATAGGTTCTGCATCTAACGACTTGTACTCAGTGATTTTTAGACAGTTTACAGAACCCCCTTTAAAGTTTTCAAAACTCTGTGGTTAGCTGGGACAGGTTTCGAAACACTTTGGACTTTCCTTTTGGCAGCAATCTCTCAAGACTGAACTGGTAACCTTCTGAGCTACCTTACGTTCAATCTTGTCTGGATTTTGGTATTCGTGAGTGTATTGTTAAACTCTTTGAAGCCACTAGAGATGATCGTCGTGAGTGTACAGATACGCATTCTAGACCTCATCGGTACTCTGAGCTGGCTGTCGATGTACTATTACTAGTGGTTTCGAGAAACCTTTCTAAAACTATAATTTTAAAAGGTTTCAGAAGTTAGGCATCTTGGGAATTTGCCTCTTTTCATCCAATCCTCGGGCGCCAGCCTTGAAGCATGGATACAGACACGGAACACGGATACAGTACGATACAAACATGGTGACATGACAGATCCTTAGAATGTAGGATATGAAGACACGGCGATGTGACTTTATGTGTGTTTGTATATAATGCATATCAAAACCCTCAGTGATTGAATAACTTACACTAAAAGTAAAACAAATTACAAAATAAAACCTCTAAATAAGTCTATAGGTTCTGTTAAAGTAACAAAACCAAACAAAAAATTATGAACAAAACTCTAATCAATGTATGACTTAAGTAGCGAGGTGTTAATGTTCTACTAACAAACTATTCACTCATGTCAACAAGGCATTTCTTTTTCATATTTGTTTGAGAGACTTACGGTTTCAAGGTATGTGATCTTTAGGTTTTATTTAAAGCCGACACAACTATGACACAAAAGTTTTTGATTTTTCAAAATAAAAAACACGGATCCGGAGTATCCTATACGTGTCGAGCACATGTCATGTAGATGTTTCTGTCCGAAACTTGCCTCACACGAACACAACAATCACTTTGAAGTGTTCATGCTACGTAGGCCCTGACAAACAAATGTCAAGTTGTTTAGCCTTTTTCTGCAGATTATAATCAGTCTGAATGCTAATGCATTGTCAGTTCTTCTTTTTGTGTGCAGTTCTTCTTTTTGTGTGCACTTGAATTTGAGATATAGTAATTATGGATCTTCACATTTTGCATTATATAGTGTTTACACTATTTATACTGTCATTTCTCTTATTTGCCAGCTACCAGTTATGTGACAATGCATTTCAAAGTTGTTTAAAGCATTCAATTACTGGTTGAGGTGGATGATGAATAAGCAATTTTAATGTTTCTGTCATCTAATTGCGTAGAAATTTAGTTGTTCTTATCTCTTAGTTAACATATTGTTTTTGGCAATTTATATTGCCATGTTTTTTCTGTACTTTTGAATTCCTGATATAGAAACTTTGCAATTTCACATATTGTATGTGAGTTTGTCCTGAAATTTCCCTCATTGATATAATTCCATAACCTGTTGGAATGCATTTCATGTTCTTTTGAAAAATGAGGAATAGCTCCCACTCTTTCCTCTATGAGCAGAATCATAATTATCAGAGACTATATATGGTGGGACACTTGTGGAGTGAAACTAGTGTGTGCCACCAGTACCACTCCATATCAAAAAGATGAGTATGTTCTCAATGCTCATAGGTAGAGATGCAAATGGGTCAGATACGAATTGAATATCGGTATTGACATATCTGTATCTATTTTCTTTTAGTGAATACGAATCTGGATATGGATATTTTAACTCTATAACCATATTAGTCAGTTTATGAATCAGATTTAGATTGTTTGGATATTTGTCGGATAATAGCGAATATTATTGGAAACCTGGAGGAAAAGAATGAGTTATACCCTTATATTTAAAATTTATTTATGTGAAACGTTAAAACTGTGTAAGATTGCATAAAATGTGTCATTCTTTAACCAAATATCATATCATGTAGTACTTGATGTAAACATATGCGCATTCAAATATATTGTGAAATTCGATTATGTATTCGGATATGATGGATATTTTTTGTAACTACCATATCAGTATCCATATTTCAAGCAGATATTGGATACAAATATCTGCATCTGAAAGGCGAATACAAAATCAAATGCAGAGCTGACACTGTAATACACACATATGTATATGTACGTACATGTATACGCACGTGTACGTGTGTGTGTGTGTGATGCTTGTTAGCATCTGTTTTCTTCGAAGTAATTGTTTTAAAAACGGTTGACTAGCTATCTGATCTTTTGATGTTTCCATTATTATTTTCTATACTATTAAATACTACTTTTTGCCTATATGGTGTACTGAATATGAATATTTACCATATCATTTGTTTGCTGTATCTTGTTTTGCTAACTGTGATCCTTGTTTAATCCCTGCTACTGAGGTTTGTCCAAGAGAACTGCGAATAATTCAAGTGGAAATACAGATATCTAGTTTTATACAGTGCATGCTGAAGAGTAATGATCTCCGAGAAGTAGGTTTAGTATTAATCTCGACACAATAATTCTTATAGTATTGCAATGCAATTAATCTTATACAATTAATGTCGACACAATTAGTCACTCTTTTGAGTAAATTAGTCTCTAACATCAAAATTGTACAGGAGAGATTGGAGATTGCTGTTGGGGCAGCTCAGGGGCTCGCGTACCTCTACTCTAGGTGTGATCACAGGATGCTCCATTTTGACATTAGGCCAGAAAACATCCTTCTTGCAGATAACTGCGCCTTCTTGCGTCAAAGGGGAATCAACAACATCGAACATCACCCACCTATACGACTAAGTTCGGGGCATAGCTCTGATACCAGTTGTTGGAATCTCAAGCAACAGAGAATAACATCACACCAGAGAATAGTTGCCAATTGCATGAATAAGCAAACAAAGGGAAGAAAGCGAGAACACAAAGATTTAACGAGCTTAGGCAATTGCTTATGTCCTCGGGACAAAAGGGAAGAGAGATCATATTAATCAATCAATTACAAGATACAATCAATGGGAGCATTACCCCTTTATATAACCACAGAGTCAATGAAGAAAAGAATACTATGAATTCGGATCAGAAATGAACTTTGAATCCAACTTGAAAATCACCAGAGACCAAACGCTGTCGACATGCCAGTTGAACTGTCGACAGACTGAACAAGTCTACATAACACCCGACTCTCAAAAAATACCTGTTGACAGTCATAGGGGGGCCTGTCGACAGCTAAGATAGCCTGTCGACAGACTAAGTAAACTGCTACTCCCTGTTGGCGTATCTATGTATCTTCTGCATCTTAACACTTCATGCAAATTTCGTACTAACACCAAGGAGTTAAAAAACTTCACCATTAAGATTTTACACTCTCACCCCATAATCGAGAGAGATTGCAGAAGGAGAAGAGAAAACCTCACAGTCGCTCTGTATTTACAATGACATACACTCGCATACAAACCCTGATGACGACACAATTTTTTTTTATCGAGAAAACTAGGGTTACAAGTTGTGAAATCACAGATCAAATGCACAATCAAAGACACCAGAAATTTATGTGAAAAATCAAATTGAGAAAAAATCACAAAGCCGCATGCAAATCCACTATATTTGAGAGAGATTACAGAAGAGATGAGAGACTTCACAGCCGCTCTGTATTTACAATAACATACACGCGCACACAAACCCTAATAACGACACAACTTTTTTTTATAGAGAAAACTAGGGTTACAAGTTGTGAAATCACTAAACTGTCCTTGACACATGTTTTCGAGTTTACGGGTTACGAAGCTTCCAGGCTGAATCGCTTATTTGTTGTGCATCTTCGAGTCGTCACTCTGCTATGTCGCTCCGCGTGCTCCTCTGCCTAGATGCTTCGGAGTGCTCCTCCAGAGTGATATCAAGCTGCTACTACAGAGCGAGACCTCCGACACTGCCAACAACCTGAAACTCAGAACTCGCCCAACGTCCTTACCGGAGTGCTTCGTCCTTCGCTTCGGGATCTGCAAGGGGACTTCCCAAAGTAGTTTAGTTTTCGGGGGCTCCCCCCTCCAACCCTCACAACAACCTGATCGCGTATGTCAACCCGCATAATACTTTTCATAGGGCGACATTCTGTCAAGACGATAATTAGGCTCAACAACTCCAACGGTATTTCCCGTTGATGCAATTGGAGAAGCACATGGAAGGGAGGTGGTTGGAGCTAGTAGACCCCAGGCTCGAGGGGAGGGTGATTGAATCTGAGGTGATGAGGTTGGTGAAAGTAGCATTATGATGTCTGCATGGAGAAATCACGGATGAGACCGAGCATGACAGTAGTTGTGGGAACGCTGGAGGGCACCATGGCAGCACAGGAGCAAGGGTTGAGAGGCTTGAGTTCTTTAGGATGCAATCGGAGGGGAGACCGCGCATGGTGGGTGCTGAGCAACTGCCGCAGTTTGAAGAGCAGCACAACGAGAACACCATTGTTGACAACTATGTCTCAGCAACAGGACTTGTCAGAGGAGAAGAGCGAAATCAATAATTTCTTTTGCTTCAAAAAGGCGATATAAGGCTGGAAAATATGAAAGTAAGAGATGCATGCTCACTGTTAGATTTGAGCATATCTGAATCACCTCCCTGCCTTGAGAAATGCCAGTCTATTCTGACCTTTAACGGTCAAGCTGTTGGTGACTGGATCATCAGCCAGGTTTACTCATCAGAATATATGATATGTACAAATTTAGAAGATAAGATGTACATATCTTTACCTAAAGGAAAGAAAAGAGAGGAGAAACATTTTATTATAAAAATCCATGGAGGCTTTTGTCTAATCTCAGCTCATGTCACAGCTTGAGCTATCATTGTTTATAATTGATGTGCTTCTGTAAGCCAGACAAGAACTGATGGCCAATTGCTCATTCAATTGACCCATGCCACCCTCAATTTATACAGTTGGAGCCTTGAAAGGAACTCAAAACACAAACATAATCAGCTGTTTGTTCAAATATCGCTTCCTGTGATTCTTGCCTCAAATTCCAAATCCACGGTCGGATTGTTTATTAATTGATTAGAGATTGTTCAAGCATCCTTTTGTGCAGTGACCCACTGTTTTCTTTAATTATTTTTACTATGCCTTTTTAAACTTATTGTTCTACGGTAACTGACTAACCAGTTGTCTGTTACGGTTGGCCACCCGGTTAGATCTAAGGCTTATTGTCTCGATGTCACGGGTTCGAATACTGACGATAAGACATGGCCCTGTAAGGGGGTCTCTTGTAACCCAAAAAAAAAACCACTTAGAACATGATATAACAGGTTTTTTATATTCTTCAAAACTCATTCGGCTCGAGTTCAAGTTTCAATTTATATGAAATTTAATTCATATAGGTTTTACAATATGTAGATTATATATAATCAAAGGTTAGATTATGGATGTGTTTGAGTTACAATATATTTTCATAGGCATATATAAATTTTTATGTTACACATCTTTTAAAACTTTTCACACACATAATATTTTCAAAACTAACTGAGCGAAGCGAGGGAGATTTTCTTCCGCGACTCCTTCATAAATCGTGTCCGATCGTCTCCGTCTGCCCTCTCCTCCTCTACCCCCCTTTGTCTGGTCCACCCCCTCTCTGGCTCCCCTCTCCCCCTCTTTGATCCTTCCCGCTCCACGCGAGCCCTCCCTCTCCTCCTCTTAGGGATGGCTAACGGGACGAATCATCCTGTTAGCTAACGAATCCGTTACGAGACGGGTTGAGAATCGGGGTGACCCGATTCGTTACCGGATTCGCCGAGACGGGTTAGACCCGTCTCGGATTTTATTATTATTTTATTTTTAAAAATTTCAAATTTACCACAATATGTAATTTTTTAAACTGTCGAGGGTTTAAAAAAAATAAAAAAATAAAATAGGGGTCTGAAACTAATTTTCCCGTCTCACATATATAATAATATAGGACTTAAAAAAAAAAAGAGAGGAGGGGTCGGGGAAAATTTCCCCGACCCGATTCGTTCCGTGATTCGTCACGGGACGAATTTGACCCGTCTCGTTTAAATGACCCGCTCCTAAACGGGGCGGGTCCGGGTTCACCCGCAACCCGCCCTGTGCGACTCAAACAGGTCACACAGGGCGGAACAGGGCGGGTCGACCCGCCCCATTAGCCATCCCTACGTCCTCCTCCTCAGACACCCACCCCCTCACCGCCGTCGGCTAGTTATATACTAATATATTATACATAGGCACACATTGGGCCGTTGACCAACAGAGTCATTAATTTTGCGTACCAAGTTGGCTCTCCCATTATTCAAATCTCCCACTCCCCCAACCTCCTCCCCCTCTCTCCATCCATCATCTCATTCAATTTACCCCCTTACACACACAAGTCAACGCTGCAAACGGCCACCTCCCACCTCCGCCAAAAAAAAAATACAAATCATATCTCACCTCCCCAAAATCCCAAATGGGCTCACGAAACAACACCAATGGGGAATTTCTCTATGGCTCCCCTCTCAATTCTCCTCTTCCTCTTCACTCTCCCTCTTCTCTCCACTTCAGCCCCTGTTGCCACCCAATTCCTGTACCCAAACACCAACTTCACCCAATTCCACCTCATCGACAACCGCGGCGCCTTCCTCTCCTCCCCCAACTCCACCTTCACCGCCTACTTCCTCAACCCCGGCGGCCAGCAGTCCCGCTACTACCTCGCCCTCATCCACTCCCCTTCCAACTCTCTCGTCTGGGCCGCCAACCCCAACGCCCCCGTCCCCTCCACCGCCACCGTTTCTCTCTCTTCTTCCGCCCTCTCCCTCTCCTTCCCCAACGGCTCCCTCGCCTGGTCCACCCCTCCGCTGCCCTCCCCCATTCGCGCCCTCCAGCTCCTCGATTCCGGCAACTTGGTGCTGCTCGACTCGTCGAATTCTTCTCTTTGGCAATCCTTCAAACACCCTACCGACACTCTTCTCCCGGGCCAGCGGCTCGCTCTGGGGTCCTCGCTTGTCAGCCCGGCGTCGGACTCTGACCTCTCCGACGGCGGTCACCGCCTCTCCGTCACCGCCAACGATGTAGTCATGAGGTGGGGGGGTTCGCAGCAGTACTGGAGCCTGTCCACAGATTCGCAGTCGGTCAAGGATTTTAACACTCAGGCTGCTTTCATGGAATGAACGGCACCGGGCTATACCTGTTTGATGCCAGTAACAGGGTTGTCTTTCAGGTGGTTCTTCGTGCAACTGATGGTCTTCGGGTCGGGAAATTGGAATCCGATGGCCGTTTTCAGATTGTTAGCTACGAGTCGGGAAACGCAGATGTTGCTTTTGTTGCTCCAACCATCACCTGTGATCTTCCGTTCGCTTGCAAGACTCTCGGGTTGTGTCCTGCGGGGTCTAATGATTCTGTTTGTAGCTGCCCGCCATCATTTGTCCCGGAAAAAACCAGTGGTTGCTCGCCCACTGATGGCTCAGTGCTCGCCTCATCGTCTTCTTGTAGTGAATCTGAATCTTCTTCAGTATCATATTTGAGCTTGGGGAGTGATGTTAACTACTTTGCCAACAATTTGCGACGCCTATCAGAGGCAGCGATTTCTCGTCGTGCCAGGACACCTGTTCGAGGAATTGCTCTTGTGTTGGTTTCTTCTATAAGAATGCGTCTATGTCTTGTTATCTGGTTCAAAATCAGCTTGGCTCTTTAATTCAAACAGGGCGCTCTAGTGCTACAATTGGCTACACTAAAACACTCAAGTCTTCTTCGTCGTCACCATCTTCACCAAGTTCTAGTCACAAACCATCCACCAACATTGTCCCAATAATACTTCCATTGGTAGCTACGACTTTGCTCTTGGTCGTTCTTTCGTTTGTGGGGTTTCAATGGTGGAGAAAGAGGAACAAGAAAAGAGGAAGAGTGGTAAGGCTAAATCCCGCCCTGAGGGAGATCAAGCATGGCCAGCCCAATTCTTCTCAAGAAGACGAATTCAGTGACAGTGAGGAGATCTCAATTCCGGGCCTTCCTGCTCGGTTCACCTATGATGATTTGGCTTTGGCCACCAATAGCTTTCGCACTTTGATTGGGTCTGGTGGGTTTGGATCTGTTTACAAAGGCGAACTCCCGGACAAAAGCCTCATTGCCGTCAAGAAGATCACCAACATTGGAATACAGGGGAAGAAGGAGTTCTGCACAGAGATTGCCGTCATTGGCAAGATCCACCATGTCAACTTGGTCAAGCTCCGGGGTTACTGCACGCAAGGCTCCAACAGGCTGCTGGTCTATGAGTACATGAATCGGGGATCCTTAGACAGGCCCTTGTTTGGACTGGGTCCAGTGCTAGAATGGCAGGTATCACTTGTTAAATTCCCCAACTTGATAAAGATTCTTAGAATTTATATTCATTATTTTTTATTAATTGAAAGGTTCTCCAAGTTATTGTTGAGCCAAAAATTCATTCATAAGATATATAACTGATTACTATTGTAAGAATTGTTAATGGATCTACAACTTGTTCATAAAGTAGTTCCTGATTGCTATAGCTATGTCTCGTTGTGTGCTCTTGAATTTGACGCGGTCATTTTGCATCTTTTCATTCAATTTATGCTTACATTTTTTTGTTTGATACATTATACTTGCATTTAATTGAAAGGTTCAGCAAGTTAATCTTGCGCAAAATTTAATAAGCTATATACATGATTAATCAGTATTCAAAGAATTATTGCTGAAGTTACGACTTGTTCATAAAGCAGTTCTTGATTAATATTGCTAATTTTGTTGGCAATATAATGTAAATGCATCTGTTTGTGTTCTTGAATTTCACATGGTCAATTTGCATCATTTCATTCAATTTATACTGCCATTTAGTGGTTGACAATTCACTATCCTGTTCAATAATGCATTTCAAGTTGCGCCAAGGCTTTTATTGTAGGTTTGAGACTTAAATGCCAGTTTGCTCTGTTACTAATACTTTTCCTGAGGTTCAAATATCAGCCGATACCCAGTTGTATTGGCCATATCTTCTCAGATTTCGACCTGTATTAGATCGGAAAAAACCCTAGTTATCGGATTCAGGCTATTTGCAATAAATATCGGGGAAATCCTTTTTGTATCTTTTTGTGTGGTTTGATTTTTAGAAAATATATAGATTTTCTGTTTATGTGTGCCTCAACAAACACCCACAGCCCACCAACCGAAATAACAATGAGCTGTTTTATAGTTTTTGCATTTTTCATAATATGTTTATGGGCAATTTATACTGCCATTTCCGTAGACAAAGCTGACAAGAACAAGTTGTTGAAGCCTGGGTCATATAGTTTTTGCATCTTTTCACATAACTTTCAACAATTATACCCTTCATCCTTTGTTGATAATACAAACCACTTTACTGTATTTTAACTTGTTTGAAGCCTTGCATTACAGTTTCGTTCGGTTCCATTCCAATAGTACAATTGTCTTTAGGATCGCCTAGTTTTTATGTTTATACTGTATTCTGAAGAGTGAAGAGTATAGATCTTCTTGCAAGAGGATCATTAACCTCCACACAATTCTATCGTCCATCGCACTTTTACTGTGTCATGCATCGCAAAGCTGAGTCCTGGGATACGTTCATCTACACTTTGTTTTGGATTCTGAACTTTTCTTTTTTGATCTTTAAGCAAGCTCTGATACCAAAATTGTGATTATTATGTGGCAGGAGAGGGTGGAAATCGCAATTGGCGCAGCCCGGGGACTTGCATACCTCCACTCTGGGTGTGATCACAAGATTCTTCACTGTGATATCAAGCCCGAAAACATTCTTCTTGCTGATCATGGACAGGTAAAAATCGCTGACTTTGGAATGGCCAAGCTCATGAGCCCGGAGCAGTCCGGACTTTTTACCACGATGAGAGGCACAAGAGGGTACTTAGCTCCTGAGTGGTTAACAAACTCGGCAATCTCAGACAAAACTGATGTTTACAGCTATGGGATGGTGTTGCTGGAGATTGTGAGAGGAAGGAAGAACCGATGCAATTCAACCGGAACAAGTGAGTTCAGCGGCTCAAGTGGGCAGAGCGCGGAGTATTTCCCCATGGTGGCGGTGGAGAAACACATGGAACGGAGGTGGTTGGATCTGGCGGACCCGAGGATGCAGGGAGGGTGACGGAAGCTGAGGTGGCGAGGGCGGTGAAGGTAGCGTTGTGTTGCTTGCACGAGGAGCCATGGATGCGGCCGAGCATGGCAGCGGTGGTGGGGATGCTGGAGGGGACAATGGAAGTATGGGATCCGAAGGTGGAGGGGCTCAAGTTCTTGAGGTTGTATGGGAGGGGGTCTGGCGGTGAGACAGAGGCGGCCGGTGAGACCGAGGCGGCCGGGTATGGCGGGAATCACACCGGGTCGGAGTCCAGCACCGCCAGCGCGTCATTGCTGACGTGCATCTCGTCGCAGGAGGTGTCCGGGCCAAGATGACGGTCGGAGGAGAGAGAATATGAAATATTGTGTAGAATTTGACAGTTCTTTCTTTGTGCTTGAAAATGGAAGAAGGTGTGGAATTTGGATTGAAGCAACCTACCTGCTTCAAGAAATCCAGGCAGGTTTGTTCATCGGATGTATAGAATATTTTTGTTAGGATTTTTTTTTCTATGAATTTGTGAGGTGAGGTTCTGATTGAACATGTCAAATATGTAGGGGGGGTTAGGTTGAAGGTTGGCTGAATTAAAAGTTTGTTTTGTTTTAGTGCATTTTGAAATTGTATTTATAGTACACTGAATGAATTCTCAAAATGAAAGCTAGTTCTGAATATTTAAATGCCATCGTAGGCCATGTCTCTGCAACTATTTGAGATCAGTCCACACTTTGACAGCCTCTCCATGAAACCAACCATTTCTCCAAATCATCATGTTCTTGTTGTTGTCTGTGTTGCTGGCTTGCTTTGCATAGAAGAAAACTCATATGGGTCATGCATGAAGTGATCAGAAGTAACCAAATTAAAGACTTCTTCTTCTTCAAAATGCGATAGAAAAACCATCTAAATTTCACAACAAAGGTGTGTATATAAAATAGTATATTAGTCAAAGTTTACTGCAAATATTAACAAAAGGCCAGAGAGAGTGAGGGGAGGAGACTTCGGAGGTCATCAAGATGAAGATGGTTGGCACGACCCAAGCTTGGTCAGAACAAGAGTGCTGCTGTCTTAGCGAGAGAGAGAGAGAGAGAGAGAGAGACTCTGCTTAGGCCCGATTGTTTGCCCAGAAAGTAAGCGAAAACCTTATTATTATTATTTTTTTTGGTCATGAGATGTGAGCCTAATATGTATTTCTTCTGTTTTATTTTATTTTTTTCTGTGATAACTTAGAAAAAAAAGTGTGCGAGTCTCATCTTCCAACTTAGCATTTTACTATTACAGTTGCAGGTTAGAATCTCAAGTTTTTGGCTCGAAAAACATTTCCTTTTTTTTAATACCCAACAATCATCCATGACCTTAATTACTTTATAAATATTAATATTTTATTTAGATATAATAATAATTTACCAATTTTTCAAGTACAAGTAACATCCTCTGATTTCAACGGTGATTGCAGTGCCCAAAAAGTCATGAAGTAATAATGAGCTAGCATGTATCATTGATGCCGCCAATAAAAGAGTTAAAACAAGACAAAATATCCCCACTATTGGGAAAGAAACATAAGCATTAATGATGAAGATTAAAAAAGTGAAGAAAAATGGAACACAAAATTCTCACACTCTTGATCGATATGGCCTCCCTATATTGCCCCCCAACACTTACACCCCCCCCCCCTCCAATACATACTGTATTTTAGAGTAGAAAGAAGCACAAACGAATTTCTGTTCAGTGAATTTCTTATTAGGATTGTGACTAAAATATATTGTGAAGATAAATGGAGCTTCAGAGATCAAGAACGGATATGTTTGCACAGTTGATGCATAGAATAATCGACTAATGAAGATTAGTTGACTAATGACATCTCAGGAGTCGACTAATGACGCAAACAGAAAGTGAGGACATCTCAGTAGTCGACTAATGAGCAAAATTAGTTGAATAATAATTTGGATTAGTCACTAATGGCGCTGCTGACAGTTTTCTTTTGTGATTCTGATTGCAGTTTGAGTTGAACTCGAGGTTTCTTCTTTTAAGAGACGGTGTTGTTATATTGCTAGAATTTATACAAGATTAGAATGATCCTATGGTTTATAAATAACCTCTTGGGGGTGACTTTCAAAGATGTAAAGAACAAAAAAAATTTGTGGGAGATTCGTGAGAGAAGTTTTCACTGTTCTAGGCTGCCATCAATGAGTTTATAATCTTTTTAATGAGAGGTGTGAGTGTTTCTCATTGTACTACTTTAAAGTTTAACAAAGTTTCTCTCCTTCTCCCGTGGATGTACAGACGATCTGTTTGGTCGGTGAAATCATGTTAGATTATGTGTCGACTTTCTCTACTTGAAATATTTTCTTCTCTTCTTCCTCTTCACAATGCACGATGATCCGGCTTTTCTTTTTCTGCTGTGCCAATCCGCAATAATTGATATCACAGTATATCAGTTCATTGCAACAATTGGTATTAGAGCCATATCAACGTGAAAATGTCTGCAATCAAGTTTGATATTTTGAAGTTTGATGATGTCATCAATTCGCTAGGTGGCAGATTAGGATGAACGCCATTCTGACCCAGAGTAGGTTAAACAAAGCACTACTCGGAAAGGAGGAAAAGCCCGCATGAAGGAGGAAACTTGAAAGTAGTTGGATGAGAAAGCCTTGACGACTTCAGTTTTACTTTGCGGACGAAGTGTTGGATGAGCTTTCTTCAGAGAAAACAACATCCTCGCCGTGTGAGCGACTTCAGGATCATTATCTAAAGAAGTAGTTGGCGAATCGGTCAATTCTGAAGCAGCACCTCTTTCTTCTTTGTATGCATGAAGGTACACCTATCAAGTCTCACATTGCAGAGTTTACCTCTATTATCAATGAGTTAGATAAGATAAATGTTAAGATAGAAGGTGAGGATCAAGCATTTTGTGTTCTTTACCTTCTTCATACAAGAGTTTTAGAAAAGCTATCATTTATGGAGACAAATAACTATCAAGACCAATGAGATTAAGGAGCATATGCTTAAGAAGGACAAAATTGACAAGAAGTTCACAATTGAGTCTCATCATGATGATACCGGGCAAGCACATTTTACTAAGGAGAAGAGTAATAATAGAAATTCTACGGGTAACCCAAAACACAAAAATTTAGTGTGCAACTGGTGTCATAAAAAGAGACACATTAAAGTAATTGTTGGACTCACAAGAAAAAATAACAAGATGCTATGTCATCAAATTATCTGAAGGGGATGAAGATAAGTGTGACGTTCTATCTATTATAGATAGTTCGGTCAATAACAAAGATAAATGGATCATTGACTCTGAATGTTCATAGCATATTAGTTCAAATAGGAAGATGTTCTTCTCATACACTTCGGATTAAGGGGAGTGGTCTTCATGAAAAATTCTGCTACGAGCCAGGTGATTGGTGAAAAATAATTAAGTTTTGTTTTCATGATGGATGCACCACTACACTACTAGGCGTTTGTCATGTTCATGAATCAAGGTACAATCTCAACTCACTTAGAGCTCTACATGGAGAAGGGTTCAATTTTAGTTTTGAAGGTGATCTTATGAAAATTTTAAAGATGCCCATGTGAAGTTTCAGGCCAAGCGTGTCGACAATATTTACATGCTGCGAAAATTGGAGGTTACAGTTGATAGATTGTAGTTATCCTTGGCTTCAAGATTGGAGGTTGTGGAACAATCAGATACTATGATGGTTTCAAAGTCGGATGTTCAGTTTTACCCCGAAGGTAAATTGGGATTAGGCGGCGCCAGTGCACAACAAGAAAGTCCAAAACATTACTCATATGGTGGAGCAAATTCTCATAAGTCTTGCGTGGATCAAGGAGATCGTTGGGTGATCAAGTTCAGATCAGGCCTGAACTTGTTTGATCTAATCAAGTTGTGAACCCTATGAGGGGTTATGGAGAAGGAGTAAGATAGAGTTAAAGTCAAGAGTTGTTCAATTGTGCATTGATGTGAGCACATGGAGTATAGTGTCTATTCTTAGGCTTGGACGTATTCAAGTCAGAGAGAGATTATTAGGATTATGACTATAATGCATCAAGAAGGTAGATGAAGCTTTAGAGATCAAGAGCGGACAGGTTTGCACAGTTGTTGCATAGACTAGTCAGCTAATGGCCAAGGGTAGTTGACTAATGAAGAAATAATTGACTAATGGCATCTCAGGAGTCGACTAATGGTGCAAACAGAAAGTAGGGACATCTCAGTAGTCGACTGTATAGTCGACTAATGAGCAGGATTAGTCAAATAATAATTTGGATTAGTCAACTAATAGCGCTGCTGGCAGTTTTCTTTTGCGATTCTAATTGCAGTTTGAGTTGAACTCGATGTGTCTTCTTTTCTGAGGCGGTGCTGTTCGTATTGCTGGAGTTTGTATAGAATTAAGATGATCGTATAGTCTATAAAGAACCCCTTGGGAGTGGCTTTCAAAGATGTAAAGAATAAAAGAAATTTGTGAGAGATTCGTGAGAGAAGCTTTAACCATAAGGGTTCGATATTTTAGGCGGCCACCAAAGAGCTTATAATCTTCTTAGCGAGAGGTGTGAGTATTTCTCATTGTACTCCTCTAAAGTTTAATAAAGTTTCTTCCTTCTTCGTGGACGTACCCACGATCTGTTTGATCGATGGAACTATGTTAAATTGTGTATTAGCTTTCTCTACTTTGAAACATCTTCTTATCTTCTTCTTCATGTTGCACGATGATTCAACTTTTCTTTTTCCCATTGTGTTGATCCACAACAATTGATATCACAACATATCAGTTCGTTGCAACAATTCTATCAAAACATGTAAGGAGTTAATATTTATGTTTTTTATTTATATATCTGGTTAATTCGAGGTTTTCATATATACACCCCCAAAATTTTCATACTTAGAAAAAAAAATTTACTCTCCAAATTATGTGAATTACTAATTTACCTCTCAAATTTTTTAGGCCAAAAAACTTAGTCATGTTATTATTTAAGAATCCAAAGAGAATATTCTTTTTGTTATTAAAATACTGAAAATGACTAATCCACCTTATAGACTCTAATTCACATCCTATTCCTAATCTCTTTCTTCTTATTCTTCTTTCCATGCTCCTTCTGTCAAATGAAACACAAAGAAAGAAAAAAATAAAAATCAACCACCAAAAAGGAAAAAAATAGAATTTGTTAGAGAGAGAGAGAGAGAGAGAGAGAGAGAGAGAGAGATGTGCTGCCTCTCCCTCTCAATCTCTCTCTTTTTAAAAATGGAAATATAAGGAAACAAGGATAACAACATATATATCATTCACATTTCATCCAAAACTATCAATGAGACTAAATTTTCTACAACCTCAAGGACTTGAGAGGTACATTAGCAATTCACATGATTTCAAAGTAACTTCTAAATATGAAAGATTTAAGGGTATATGTCTTAAAAACCCTTCTAATTAACTGTTATCAAACATAAATCAACTAAGGTGGGGACACATTTTTCTACCATAACTTTGAAGTATATCTTTACTTGAGTTGGTGAGGAGGATCACTAGATCTTGCCATGCTCTTAATATTGGTTGAAAGTGTCTTGTCAGTGTAGGGAGTTAAGAACTAGAATTCTTGAGACATTTGTTGGGTATTCTGCTTAACAAGAATCAATCTGACAACTTATCAAGATCACTGAGATATCAACAATCTAATTGGCCAGGTCGGCAAATATCAGGTGGGAGGTTTTCCGTTCAATAGAACGTTCCTTAATTTAAGAACCACCTTTCAATTTCCTTCCTTGGTTTAAGCACCAATTAGACTGAATCCAAGTCAGTCACAATATACTGTAAAGTATATCCCCTGTATAAAGGATTTAATCCACTTATACAGTTTCACTTAGACTGAATCTAAGTCAATCTCGATATACTGTAAAGTATATCCCCTGTATAAAGGACTTAGTCCACTTATACAGTAATTGAAGTGAGGTACGCTTACAGCGAATCTCCTTAAGACAATTACGTCCCCCGCACCGGTGCTAACGGGATAATGGACGCTGGTCTCCCAAGATACAACACTTCTTCACGGTATTTGGATAGCACTACCAAATCACCGTACGGTCGAACCGTAGTCAACCAGTACCTACACAGGATTAGCAAAACAGCGGTATAACGACAAATTTCAAATGAATATTTGTCTTACTCTTTTGGAGGAACACCCACTGTTGAGGACGTAGGAAGGTTGAAGAATTTTGGCAGAATCTCCTTTAGGAAGTAGCTTCGGATTCCCACTTCACTTGGAAGTCGCGGATTCCCACTTCGTTGGAAGTCACTTCTGGAATTCGTGGATTCCCACTTCGCTGTTGGAAGTTGCTCTGGAAGTCGAGGAGTCGCACTTCGCTGGAGCCCAGTTCAGAACGGAGTCAGAACTTATAGAGAGAGGGAGAGATCTTTCAGAAGAGAGAAAGATTCTTCAGTTTGGTGTCTCTGAGAATGGACCCCTGGAGCGCTTTTTATAGCGCTCTGGAGGGGTATTCTCGTCCGCCAATTCCCAACAGTTGCGACGGTTTTGTCCGAACCGTCGCAACCGACCAACCGCTCTGTCGGTTTTCCGACAGCGGTTGGCGAACGGTCGGATCCGTTCGCGCGGGCGGACACCCGTTGGAGTTTTCGAATCCTTCCGCGGGCGGGTTGGATTAACGTCCCCTGATTCAAAAAGAGAACCAGGTAGGGAACTCTGATCAGACCACGGACCACGGACCACGGACCACGGATCACCGAGCCCACGGCCCCCGGACCCGGACCCGGACCCGGACCCAGGCCCGAGCCCGAGCCCGAGCCGGCACCGGCACCGGCGCCGGCGCCGGCGCCGGCGCCGGCCGCCGCCGCCAGCGGCGGCGCGCGTGCGTGCACGTACGCATGTACGAGTATAGTTCCCTCCAATTCGCGCGCGAAAACTCCAAGTACCCAAAGGGCACACCCTTTGGTCTCATTTTTTTCTCTATTTATACCCCATATACTTCCATCACATGGCCAATGTGGGACTAAATGCTTGTAGCTAAATTTAGTCCCTTTTGGCTTTGAATTAGGCAATCTTTGAACTTGAATATCTCATTCATTCGAAGTCGGAATTGAACATGTAAATATACCACGTTCATCACAAATGGAAGGAGAACACACTCCAACCATCATCCGGTTGATTTGATCAACGGATCTTGCCATAATTCATCTCGAAGATTCAGCTTTATTTTCTTCAATTCCAACAATCCCCCACAATGAATGAAGAATTCAAGAAAATGACACACAAAGAGACTGACTCTATTGTGTAAGGTACTTTAGAAAAGAAACTGCATAAGGATAGGTGAACTAAGTCTTGAACCTTCCATAGCGAAAGCTTTATCGGACTTACTGGCTAATCAGTGAACTAGGTCTTGAACTGTTAGCCGTTAGTGTAAGCCAAGTCAACAAGCTTCACACAGTGACTTTCCAAATCAACTTTGGTTCTCTGTTGTGTCCGTTTTGGCCCTGGACATTCTTGGTTTCAGAGAGTATCTTTAGGGAATAACAGCCTCCATAGAGATTCCCAAAGAGCCGACCCAACTCTATACTCACATAGGTGATGGACCTATGAAGAGTAGTCTACTCTACTCCACTTGTTTAGAAACAAGATATAGGCATCATTAAAGCGTTAAGCTTATCCTTAACCCACTTGTAGACAAGCACTTATGTGCACCTTAGGAATGGATTGGAGTCAAGCTCCCAAGTGCTTACTTGCTGAGTCAATCATAACTAGTTTTTCCTCTTGAACTTAGTCCGTGGGATCTCCAGTCGCTAAGTGAGGTTTCCATTAAGCTGACTCGGTAAGGTTAGGCTTTTAGACCCATTCCCCTCGATGCGCAGTTTATACGCTCTCCACTTAAACCTTTAGTAAGCGGATCCGCTAAATTATCCTTTGACGATACAAAGTCAATAGAGATAATTCCATTTGAGAGCAACTGCTTCACGGTATTATGTCTACGACGAATATGTCTAGACTTACCGTTGTATATCACATTTTGTGCCCTAGATATAGCTGCTTGATTGTCGCAGTGTATACATATAGCGGGCACTGGCTTTTGCCATAACGGTATATCTTCTAAGAATTGTCGAAGCCATTCAGCTTCTTCTCCAGCCTTATCTAAGGCTATGAATTCCGATTCCATAGTGGAACGGGCAATACATGTTTGCTTAGAAGATTTCCATGATACCGCTGCTCCTGCTAGAGTAAATACGTATCCGCTAGTTGATTTTGATTCCTCAGAATCTGCAATCCAATTAGCATCACTGTATCCTTCCAGTACAGGAGGATACTTTCCATATCTCAAGGCATATTCCTTGGTATGTGATACGTAACCCAATACTCGTAGTAAAGCGGTCCAATGTAGATTACTAGGGTTGCTAGTATATCTACTTAACTTGCTTACAGCGTAAGCAATATCGGGTCTAGTGCAATTCATTAAATACATTAGACTTCCGATAATCTGCGAATACTCCAACTGGCGTATCCCAGTTCCTGTATTCTTATGAAGGTGGACGTGTGGGAGAAAAGGATTTGTATTCTCCTTTATCCCATGATCCTTGAATCTTTCTATCATCTTATCCACGTAGTGAGATTGAGATAGACTGATTCCATCTGGTGTTCTAGTAATTTTAATTCCTAAAATTACATCAGCAACCCCCAGATCCTTCATATCAAAACAGTTGGATAACATTCTTTTAGTGGACTTAATAATCTCAATATTAGTCCCAAGTATCAACATGTCGTCTACATAAAGACAGACAATGATACATGCATCTCCAACTGTTTTCGTGTAAACACACTTATCGCATTCATTGATAGTGAATCCATCTTTGATCATGACACTATCAAATTTCTCATGCCATTGTTTTGGAGCCTGCTTTAAACCGTATAAGGATTTTACCATTTACACACCTTGTGTTCTTGGCCCTTGACTTTAATCCTTCTGGTTGCTCCATATATATTTCTTCATTTAATTCACCATTTAAGAATGCAGTCTTGACATCCATTTGATGGATATCTAAGTTGTGCAATACTGCAATCGCAATCAACATCCGAATGGACGTTATTCTTGTTACTGGTGAATATGTATCGAAGTAGTCAAGTCCTTCTTTTTGCCGATAACCCTTGGCTACTAATCTAGCCTTGTACTTATCGATAGATCCATCGGGTTTTAATTTTCGTTTGAAAATCCACTTACACCCAATTGGTTTACTTCCAGGAGGCAAGTTTACCAATTCCAAGTATGATTACTTAGTATGGATTCTATTTCGCTATTTATAGCTTCTTTCCACATTTGTGCTTCTGGGTTTGACATAGCCTCTTTAAATGTTTGAGGCTCGCTCTCAATAGCGTATGCTATGAAATCTGGACCAAAAGATTTTGAGATTCTAGATCTCTGACTTCTTCTTGGTTCAATTTCCGCATTAACATTCGGTTCCTCGGGGCTTTCGTCCCTGAACGCCATCTCGTGTGTTCTTTTCCCAGAAGTCTTATCTGCTTCCCGTTTGTACGGAAAGATGTCTTCAAAGAACACAGCATCTCGAGATTCGATAATCATGTTTACATGAATATCTGGTATTTCTGATTTATGAACCAGAAACCTATAGGCACTACTATTCAAGGCATAGCCTATGAATATGCAGTCTATAGTTTTTGCTCCCAACTTAGTCTTTTTGGGTAATGGTGCCAGCACCTTTGCAAGGCACCCCCACATTTTGAGGTAATGGTAGGAAGGTGTCCTTCCATGCCATAACTCGAATGGTATAAGACCAAGTTTCTTGTGGGGTACTCTATTTAGAATATGATTTGCAGTTAATAGAGCTTCCCCCCACAAGTTCTGCGGAGCTCCAGAACTTACGAGCATGGAGTTAACCATCTCCTTCAAAGTTCTGTTCTTCCGTTCAGCAATTCCATTCTGCTGAGGAGTGTATGGTGCTGTAGTTTGATGTATTATACCAAAACTAGCACATAACTCACTAAAATCATTTGATTCATATTCTCCGCCTCTATCGGATTTTAGAATCTTGATTTTCTTGTTGAGTTGATTCTCAACTTCGGCTTTATATGTTGTAAACATATTTATTGCCTCATCCTTACTGTTCAAAAGATACACATAACAGTATCTTGTACAGTCATCGATAAAAGTAATGAAATACTTTTTACCGCCTCTAGTTGGCATAAACTTCAAGTCACATAGATCGCTATGAATTAACCCTAAAGGTTCTGTATTTCGATCTATTGAGTGAAATGAATTTTTAGCCAACTTGGCCTCAACACAAACCTCACACTTGCGAATTTCTTCCAAGTTGAGTTTAGGAATATATCCCAGATTAGACAAGTTTTTCAAAGACTTGTAATTTACATGCCCTAATCTAGCATGCCACAGAATAGGAGACTCAAGCAAATAAACAGAAGATTTTCCTTTTATTAGCTTTGGGTACAAATACACGGACTTTTTATCAACCACTGCAACATTGGCTTTGAAAAGTCCATCTACAAGATAACCCTTTCCCACATACATCCCTCCCTTAGTAAGTACAAATTTGTCGGATTCAATACAATTCTAAATCCTTTCTTACTAAGTATAGATCCGGAAATCAGATTCTTTCGGATGTCTGGAACATGAAGGACATCGTTAAGAGTAAGCTCTTTGCCCGATGTCCACTTCAGGATGACCTTGCCCTTTCCTTCAACCTTTGAGGAAGCTGAATTACCCATGAATAATTGCTCATCTTGCTCTAGCCTTTGATATTCTGAGAATAACAATTTCTCCGAGCAGATGTGCCTGGTAGCTCCCGTGTCTACCCACCAGTCTTTGTTATTGGTTGTCAGATTTACTTCTGACACCACAGCAGAAAGACTTGGTGATTCATGGTTGGTCATGTTGGCCTGTGGGTGGCTTTTCTTGTTCTTCTTTTGACGGCTGCGGCATTCATTTGCTTTGTGACCTTCTTTGTTGCAGATGTAACAGGTCCCTTTGAAGCGCATGGTTCTGCCGTCTTGAGCCTTGCCTTTGTACCCCTGGGAAGGCTTCTTCCTCTTCAAGCTTTTGGAAGTAGATGCTTTCCCCTTTGAGTCCTCGATCACATTTGCTTTTGCTTCGTAGGAGTTCTTGCTGCTCCTTTTCTCGGACTTGCGGTTGTCCTCCTCTATACGAAGCCTCACAATGAGATCCTCCAACTTTAGCTCCTTTCTCTTGTGCTTCAGGTAGTTCTTGAAGTCTCTCCACGCAGGGGGGAGCTTCTCCACGATGGTTGCAACCTGAAAAGTTTCAGGAAGAATCATACCTTCGGCCTCTATCTCGTGCAAGATAAGTTGGAACTCTTGCACCTGACTGATGACAGTCTTGCTATCCACCATTTTGTACTCCAGAAATCGTCCAACGACGAACTTCTTGGTACCAGCATCTTCAGTCTTGTATTTCTTGTCAAGACTGGCCCATAATTTCTTTGCCGTAGTGATTGGACTGTAGACGTTATAAAGAGAGTCATCCAGTCCATTAAGAACATAATTTCGGCAAAGGAAATCACCTTGCGTCCAAGCATCGACTGCAAGGACTGAGTCCCGATCAGTTCCGGGTTCTGGTGGATCCTCCTGCAGGAATTTGGCCAGATGTAGAGTGGTCAAGTAGAAGAGCATCTTCTGTTGCCACCTCTTGAACTCTGTGCCATCAAACTTTCCTGGCTTCTCCGGCTTCGGGTTAGGAAGTGGAGTTGGCATCAAACCTTGGAGCGGTATGTTTGTTGCCTTGCTGGAGGTATCTTGATTTGTCTCAGACATTTTTTCTGCAAGTTCAAGCAGAACAGAAGTGAGAAACAGTAATTGTCTTAAGAAAATGTTGGGTATTCTGCTTAACAAGAATCAATCTGACAACTTATCAAGATCACTGAGATATCAACAATCTAATTGGCCAGGTCGGCAAATATCAGGTGGGAGGTTTTCCGTTCAAAGAACGTTCCTTAATTCAAGAACCACCTTTCAATTTCCTTCCTTGGTTTAAGCACCAATTAGACTGAATCCAAGTCAGTCTCGATATACTGTAAAGTATATCCCCTGTATAAAGGATTTAATCCACTTATACAGTTTCACTTAGACTGAATCTAAGTCAATCTCGATATACTGTAAAGTATATCCCCTGTATAAAGGACTTAGTCCACTTATACAGTAATTGAAGTGAGGTACGCTTACAGCGAATCTCCTTAAGACAATTACGTCCCCCGCACCGGTGCTTACGGGATAATGGACGCTGGTCTCCCAAGATACAACACTTCTTCACGGTATTTGGACAGCACTACCAAATACCGTACGGTCGAACCGTAGTCAACCAGTACCTACACAGGATTAGCAAAACAGCGGTATAACGACAAATTTCAAATGAATATTTGTCTTACTCTTTTGGAGGAACACCCACTGTTGAGGACGTAGGAAGGTTGAAGATTTTTTGGCAGAATCTCCTTTAGGAAGTAGCTTCGGATTCCCACTTCACTTGGAAGTCGCGGATTCCCACTTCGTTGGAAGTCACTTCTGGAATTCGTGGATTCCCACTTCGCTGTTGGAAGTTGCTCTGGAAGTCGAGGAGTCGCACTTCGCTGGAGCCCAGTTCAGAACGGAGTCAGAACTTATAGAGAGAGGGAGAGATCTTTCAGAAGAGAGAAAGATTCTTCAGTTTGGTGTGTCTGAGAATGGACCCCTGGAGCGCTTTTTATAGCGCTCTGGAGGGGTATTCTCGTCCGCCAATTCCCAACAGTTGCGACGGTTCGGACAGAACCGTCGCAACCGACCAACCGCTCTGTCGGTTTTCCGACAGCGGTTGGCGAACGGTCGGATCCGTTCGCGCGGGCGGACACCCGTTGGAGTTTTCGAATCCTTCCGCGGGCGGGTTGGATTAACGGCCCCTGATTCAAAAAGAGAACCAGGTAGGGAACTCAGACCACGGACCACGGACCACCGAGCCCGCGGCCCGCGGCCCGCGGCCCACGGACCCGGACCCGGACCCAGACCCGAGCCCGAGCCCGAGCCCGGCCCGGCACCGGCCGGCCGCCGCCGCCGCCAGCGGCGGCGCGCGTGCGTGCACGTACGCATGTACGAGTATAGTTCCCTCCAATTCGCGCGCGAAAACTCCAAGTACCCAAAGGGCACACCCTTTGGTCTCATTTTTCTCTATTTATACCCCATATACTTCCATCACATGGCCAATGTGGGACTAAATGCTTGTAGCTAAATTTAGTCCCTTTTGGCTTTGAATTAGGCAATCTTTGACTTGAATATCTCATTCATTCGAAGTCGGAATTGAACATGTAAATATACCGTTCATCACAAATGGAAGGAGAACACACTCCAACCATCATCCGGTTGATTTGATCAACGGATCTCGCCATAATTCATCTCGAAGATTCAGCTTTTATATTCTTCAATTCCAACATGTTACTCTCTGTATATCACCTGTAGTCGACTACCCTTTCTGGTGTAGTCGACTACACAAGTACTAGTCGACTTATACCAGGGACTTAGTCGACTAACCTATGACCAAAACAGATGTTAACTCTCTGTTTGCTCTCTGTATCTGAAGTTAGTCGACTACAGTTTTTCTGTAGTCGACTAACCATGCTTTCCAGCAGTTTGTCTGCCTATGTATCACACCTATAGTCGACTTATCCCAGGGACTTAGTCGACTAACCTTCATAAAATTTGCCTGTATAAGAAGTTATTCCAGATTCAACATTAAGGATTTATATATATATGTAATCTCAACATAGAATTTGTATTTAGTCACATCAACATACTATATTAACCCTAACATTGGGCTCCCCTTCGGTCTCCTCCGGTTCAACCCGGTCCCTTCCTCCTATACGTCATTCCACGTAATAATTTTCCCCTTCCACCACCACCGGTTCAACCCGGTCCCTTCCTCCAATGCGTTACCGCATAATCTCCCCTACTTGCACCTCCGGTTCAACCCGGTCCCTTCCTCCAATGACACAACAATCACATGCATTAAGTACTACCAATATGCTAGGATACATAAAGTAACAACAATAAGCAAGTTTCGAAATCTTTACTTTTATGTCTATTTATCATGACACAAAAATCCATATGTTCTACTCACCCTTTTAAAGTGGTATGCTCTTCCTCAAGTTTGATATCCCGCTACAACGGAGTCTACAAGTCATAACGTCATTATTAGTTCATAATTAACGAAAATGATACAAGAGGGTATAGTCTTAGAAGTGTTTTCTTACCGTTCACCAATGACTCTTCCCCTCTTCAACTTCTAGTTCTAGATCACTCCTTGACTCGTTCTAACGGTTTCTTGGAGGAATACGGAATCTTTTTCTAGTATGTGGACTGAAGAAAAGTAAGTGGGAAATTGAGATGGAAAAGGGGTGTTTTTATGTAAGAGAAATGGAGGGAATAGGGCTGTTTGGCTGCTGCTGTTGTGCTGCCTTTTTGCTGCTGTTGCTGCTGCCTTTTGCTGCTGCTGCTGCTGCTGGCTTTGCTGCAGAAAAGGGAAGAGAGGGAGAGAGGTTGGGAATTTGGGATGAAGAGAGAGAGGGAGTTTTATCAAATGAGGTAATTTTCTTCACCCCCCTATTTATAGCCTCTAACCTCCCACAAGAATGTGCAAGTGTCCCTATTCAACCCATCACTCTATCCTACATCATGCCCTATGACAAGCTCCATGCCTCCCCCCCCCCCCCCCATGAGGTACATGCATGGTGAGAGAGATGGTGGTAAGTCAACCACATGTGGGGTATTTCTATATCTACATACATGGGTGTATTCACACTTATGTATTCATTTTTATACATACACATTTAATAAGCATGAAATAAATAGGGTATCTAGCATGCATACCATTTCTCATTACCCTTTAAAGTATGAATATTTAGGAAAAAGGATGCCTAATTAAGGTAAGTGTTACAAAACTAACGGGAGAGATCCATTTAAGAGAGATCTCTGTGTCAGTCAGAACATACCAAGAGAATTGAAAGCAAGCCATGATAACAACATTCTAAGTGCACATGTTCAAAATTATTGGTGAGGGCCAAAGCATGCTTTTGAGAGCTTAGATTTTGAATCAGATTTCCTTACTTGAAAGTCTGAACACTATAGAAGAAAGATGGCCCAAGGGCTAAACATTATTATTATTATCATCATCTCAGTTAACCTTCAAGATTAGTAATTAGAGGTCAGTGCTTTTTGATACGTGTGTATTCTTTTAAGAAACCTTTCGCTTCTTTTATCTACGTCCTCCCATGATTATCAAATTGACAATCTCTTGGTTTACCTTAAACTAATCAATAAATAACTGGTTAACGCTCACAAGTGAAAAAGATAAATAATAATTAAAAAAAGGAAGTGGTGAAGTAAAAAATTATTAAAAATCAGTGTATAGTGGTGGACCTAAACCCGCTCGTTTTTCTGAAGATTGAGCATTGGTCAATGAACGTGATGATGAAGAGCTGTGGAAAAACATGCCGTTTTTTTGGTTGTATCCAGTTCCTTCAAATATTTGATCTGTTGCACCTCTCTCGAAACCAATTATTAATTTTACGTCCCTAAAGGGGCTTTTTCTAAATAAAAAGTTGTTTTGTGGGGTGAAAATGTTAGGAGCCTTTTCTCCCTTTTTGCTTCTTTTGGCGAGAGAGGGGGAGTGGATATTCCACCCCAAAGAATGGAATGCATCCCAAGACTAAGCACCCCATTTTGTGATAAAGTGTAACGCCCTGATCTTGTGGGTACAGGAATGTTACAGCGACGTATATACGCAGGGCGAAAATACCCTTACATATATTCACTAAACATCAGTATATGTAGGAATCAGAGTATGGAAGCACAGTGGTAATTTACATTCCAACAATAATAATACAAGTACACAATTATCACTGAGCATGATACAATATCTCAAGAATATAAAATCACCAAGAGAGCGCAAAAGTAGGATGTACAATATAAAAGACGGAAAAGTACTCACGAGTAGGAAGATGAGAATCTGGCGACCCGATCAAGGGGAGGCTGGAAGAAAGAGGGTCCGGACAAGTAACTGCTAATCCACGCTGTAATACCCCGTTCCCGGAATACGTACTTAGTTGCGTATTCAGATTTTCGATCGTATTTTTTCGATTTGTTTCCTATATTTATTCGTATTACGAATTCCTTGTATGATTGTTTTATCTTGGTTGTGGATTCGTGGATTCGGAGTCAGCCCTAGTCTGAACCGAAGACCCGATTATAGTATAGTATTCGATTTGGCCTTTCCGGTGATTAGATTTGACCGATTTCAGTTTCAAATGTTATTTTCCAATATATTAGATTTTCTGTGATTTTCTGGATTTTTTTTTGATTAAATTGAATTTCTTCAAAACCGGTGTCGGCCAGTGCCGCTGACCCATTCCCGGATTTTTAATTCTCAAACTGATTGGAATTTCATGATGGTCCTTTAGACTTTATCTTTTAGAATTGCATTTCCTACCTACATTCTTTTTCTGAGAATTTTATGATTTTATGAAAATTCCAACGGAGCCGGTAGGTAACTGATTCCGGGATTTTTAGTTTTAAAACTATAAAGTATTTCTTAAAAAGGATTTCACTATGAGTCTTCATATATTATTATTGATTTTTGGGTAAATTTTCGAGTCGTTCCGAAATACTTGAATTTCGGACGATTCCGGCATTTTCCGAAATGATTTCCACATCTTTGACTTTAACCCAGGTATCAGTCTTTTCATCAGTTTCATCTTGAGTCCAAGAGAAAATATCTTCTCTTTATTAATTCTTTTCCTTTTCCTTTTTCTATTTTCCTTTCCTTTTTCTCCAAGACAAATGGATTTTTCCAATTCTCCAAATTCCAAAACCCTTTCCAAAATGCCACCTCATTTCCCACCTACTCCCTCATTTAATGCATCTCTTTCTCTCTCTCTCCCATGACCGGCCATGTGGCCAAGTGAGGGGCACATCACCTCCTCCTCTTTTGCAAGAACACCCCTTCCTCCTATCCTAATTTCACTCCCTATACAAAATCCCCATATATATATATTTTCCCTTTACACTTCACTCCATTTTCTTCTCCACTTCAAACAAAAGAGAAAACCCTCTCCAAGTCTCTCCTTCACCTCAACCTAAACCCTAGCTCCAAGAACTCCACCAGATCTTCTCTTCCAGCTCAAGCTTCTGATTTGGAGCTCGGATCGTAGCTCTCTTCGTCGCCAAGGATCGCTTGGGAGCTATTCGTCGACCACCCTCTTCCCGGACTCGTAGAGATTCAATCAAACGGTTCCAAGTGAGTATCCTTACTCACCAAGACATGTTCCCTTCCTAGCATACTTGTATCCCCATATCTTATGCTCACATGTCATAAAAATCACATTTTTACCATCAAGAACAACCCCCAAGTTCTGTTCTGTAAACTGCTCCCCGACCACTATTAGTCGACTTGACCTAGAACCTAGTCGACTAGAACCCTTAGCTGGAACTTAGCTTTTCTGGAAAACACAGTATTAGTCGACTTACCCCATATATTAGTCGACTAAACCCTTCTGGAAATAAATCTCAACTCTCTGGAAATCCCTATTAGTCGACTCCTGATTTCATCTAGTCGACTAACCCTCCTTGGACCAGAAACTCAACTCTCTGCTCCAGTCGACTTAAGCCTAATTATCAGTCGACCTGAACCCCTAGTCGACTAACCATTTTACCTTAGTCGACTAATGTTTCCTGAAACAGTGACCCCAATTCTCTGTATCCCAGACTCAGTCGACTTGCGTATCTGTTAGTCGACTTGAAACCTATAGTAGTCGACTAATCCTTACACCTAGTCGACTAATTCTGCCTGAATGTCTTAGATGATTTCTTTTCTAAAAATTAGATCTTGTCGTTGTTTATGTGTTATGCATTTATGGTTTCTTGTACTTCATGACTGGTACTTTAGGACTTATTGCTTAATGGATCTTACCTTATATTACTACATGACTTGTTAAGTAACATTATCAACCACTTGTCAACTTTATGTTCTCTTTTAACACATGTATATCACCTAACTATGCCACCACCTTACTAGACCCTATAGTTATGTCATGGCTGACCCGGTCTATTATCAATCTATTGTTATGTTTCATTTCTTGTTATACATCACCACCTCGTCATGCTATCTTTTAAAATCAAGCATGACACACTTGACCGTATGGTTATCTTGTTTACGGGAACCCTGTCTTGTTTTATGGAACTAAGTGCCACACCATACTCGGTGGGGGCCACCTCTAGAATCCACTCCCTCAGAACAAAGTGCCACACTACACGGTGGGGGCCACCTCTTGAATCTGTAGGGCTATCACTGTTATAACTGTTTATTCCCGTAACCAGATAATTATGTTAATAAGCTACAACTTGTATGGGTATGGGAGGAAGTGATGGATGCCGGAATGGTACCTTGCTTATAGTGATGGATATGATATATGCGGCGGAAAGTTATAGTGGGACTTAGGGCCCACATGATTACATATAGGGGGACTTTGGGCCTCCAAACCGGTCCCAGGTGGTGGGAACCGTTGGACCAACAAACTGGTCCCCGGTGTATGAGTACCACTATAAGAAGCTCTATCAGTTCTCCATCTACTTCCGCTAACAAACCTCGAATAGCTTATATATGGATGTATGTGAGTGGGATCGATACCGAAACACATACCTAGATATATGAGTTAGGCGAATAATAATAATAATATAGATGTCAGTTATGTTCTCTGTTATAGTTACCGTTATGTGTACCAGCTATGATTCCTGTCCTAGTCCCTGTTATGACTCATGTTATATTGTGACTCCTACTTTACTTGTTATGATTCCAGTGATGATTCCGTTTTTGATCTTGTCATGATCCTTGTCATTCTTGTTATGCATTCCTTTTGACTATCATACAGTTTGCAACTCTGATTCTATATGCTTGGGATTACCGTGGCATGAGATAACGGTATATAGATGAGGGTTTCCTTGTTTGGATTATTCCCTCGATGTATTAGTCTCATGGGACCGTGACTTAAGCATATACAATCACTTTTGCTTGTAATCAGCTTTACTTGTGTTTTCCGTTTTATGATTATGTTAATACCTGTCCTTATATTCCATACTTGTGTTCTAACCCCTATTTATGTCTCTTAGCCACTTGGCTGTAGCTCATTTATTGCCATATGTCTTGATTCCTTGGATTTGCATATTCAGATTCCGGAGCTTGGATCGAAGTGGAGTTGTCCACCGTAGATCGAGCTCTCCTTAGCGAGCAGGCATCTTAGCTCCAGTTCCTTGCACCTGACTCCTTTTGACTCACGGGATCTTCATCCTACTCGTGAGCATTTTGTCTTCTTATTGTATATTTGACTTTTGGACTTGTTATGATAAAAGACATATGTAATATGTAATGTTTATCTTACTGTGATGACTTTGTATTGTACTTTTATGTTGGTATATGAAAGAATACCACGCTTTGTGTTGTACTCTGATCCTTACTTGTACTTTTGTGCTTAGCGTATATACGTGGGGGCTTCTTCTGACCTACGTATATACGTTGCAGTGACGTCCCCGTTCCGTGGAATCGGGGCGTTACAGGTTGGTATCAGAGCCTAGGCTCTCACACCTATAGTACAATCAAGTAGCAAATTACTGTAATTTGCTATGCCAACTACAATGTACAAAGTCATCTAGTCCTTCTTGATTCTACGTCTAGTCCTCCTTGATTTCTTCCTTCATATCCTGAAGTCCTTCCATTCCATTTTCCAGCTCCTTCCAGTCTATCCATACCTAGTATCGAATGGAGAGGAGATCGGGCCGCAGCAACTCTGGATCAGCATCGAATGGAGCAGCGGGAGAGAATGTGGATATATTGAGGGTTATCCAGATGATGATGGAGAACCAGCAGCAGCAGACCGAGCTTCTCCGGCAAGAGATAGCAGCACCTAAGGAACAGAGGCCGGGGAACATATCAGACTTCAGGCGGCTGCAACCAGCTATCTTCACGGGTGGAGAGAAACTTGGATGCTGAACAATGGTTGACGGATACATCAGATCTATTGAATGCGGCCAGAGTTCCAAAGGAGAACCAAGTGGAGGTCGCCAAGGTTCATTGAAGGATATAGCTAGAACTTGGTGGCTAGCTGAGGAGGCGAGATTGGAGAAGCCTGTCACTTGGGACACATTCTCCAAGAGTTTCTACAGCAGATTCTTCCCTGCCACAGCCCAGAAGGACATGGAAGAGCAATTCATCAGACTTCGGCAGGGGAGCAAGTCCGTGGATGAGTATGCCGCGGAGTTTCTCAGATTGAGCCGCTTTGCCCCGTATATGGTGACGGATGAAGAGAAGCGGGCAAGCAGATTTCAGCAGGGATTACAGATGGACCTACAAGTATTCTTGATGCCCCAACAGCTGAAGACATATTCAGAGGTTCTCACCATAGCTCGAGAAGTGGAGCGTGGACTAGAGAAGAAGCAAGCAGACCAGATGAGGAACCAGGCCAAGAAGAGACCTTCAGAGTTGATGGATGAGGAGGATGCAGAAAGGGCAACCCAGGGCCCGATGATGAAGAGACCATCCCAAACTCCTCTTCCCAGATCACATGCAATTTCTGCCACAGGCCCGGACATTTTAAGAGAGATTGTCGAGCGGCCAAGGGATTATGTTTAGTATGTGGGTCAGGGAGACATATGCTAAGGGATTGCCCACACAGGAAGTTTGGACATGTGGCACCAGTCAGACCGGCTCTTCCAGCTCCAGCACGTCCAGCTCCAGCACTTCCAGCGCCACCACTGAGGAGGAACCCTGAACCTGTTGATCGAAGAGTTCCACTTCCACCCCAACGGTATGATCATCAGTATAGGGGAATGAGACCGAGAGCAGATCAGAGGAGAGTCAAGTTCACATCATGGCAGCAGAGGCCTCAGATGATGCAGCAGAGTGGGAAGACCAGTATCCAGACCAGGAGCCCTGAGGACGTCATGGTAACTTCTACCCCGTATCTTGTATTTGAGTTGATTATCTTTCTTAATATTTCTTTTGTCATTTTATCATTGTTCATTCTGGTCCTTCCTGTATTCACCCTATCCCCTGTTTTGGTTTTATGAGGCCTTTATTCCAGCCATTGTCCCCTTTGTATTCAATTTGCCCCTTAATGAAATTGCGAGGACGCAATTTTTTGTAAGGTGGGTGGATTGTAATACCCCGTTCCCGGAATACGTACTTAGTTGCGTATTCAGATTTTTGATCGTATTTTTTCGATTTGTTTCCTATATTTATTCCGTATTACGAATTCCTTGTATGATTGTTTTATCTTGGTTGTGATTCGTGGATTCGGAGTCAGCCCTAGTCTGAACCGAAGACCCGATTATAGTATAGTATTCGATTTGGCCTTTCTGGTGATTAGATTTGACCGATTTCAGTTTCAAATGTTATTTTCCAATATATTAGATTTTCTGTGATTTTCTGGATTTTTTTTGGATTAAATTGAATTTCTTCAAAACCGGTGTCGGCCAGTGCCGCTGACCCATTCCCGGATTTTTAATTCTCAAACTGATTGGAATTTCATGATGGTCCTTTAGACTTTATCTTTTAGAATTGCATTTCCTACCTACATTCTTTTTCTGAGAATTTTATGATTTTATGAAAATTCCAACGGAGCCGGTAGGTAACTGATTCCGGGATTTTTAGTTTTAAAACTAAAAGTATTTCTTAAAAAGGATTTCACTATGAGTCTTCATATATTATATTGATTTTTGGGTAAATTTTCGAGTCGTTCCGAAATACTTGAATTTCGGACGATTCCGGCATTTTCCGAAATGATTTCCACATCTTTGACTTTAACCCAGGTATCAGTCTTTTCATCAGTTTCATCTTGAGTCCAAGAGAAAATATCTTCTCTTTATTAATTCTTTTCCTTTTCCTTTTCTATTTTCCTTTCCTTTTTCTCCAAGACAAATGGATTTTTCCAATTCTCCAAATTCCAAAACCCTTTCCAAAATGCCACCTCATTTCCCACCTACTCCCTCATTTAATGCATCTCTTTCTCTCTCTCTCCCATGACCGGCCATGTGGCCAAGTGAGGGGCACATCACCTCCTCCTCTTTTGCAAGAACACCCCTTCCTCCTATCCTAATTTCACTCCCTATACAAAATCCCCATCATATATATTTTCCCTTTACACTTCACTCCATTTTCTTCTCCACTTCAAACAAAAGAGAAAACCCTCTCCAAGTCTCTCCTTCACCTCAACCTAAACCCTAGCTCCAAGAACTCCACCAGATCTTCTCTTCCAGCTCAAGCTTCTGATTTGGAGCTCGGATCGTAGCTCTCTTCGTCGCCAAGGATCGCTTGGGAGCTATTCGTCGACCACCCTCTTCCCGGACTCGTAGAGATTCAATCAAACGGTTCCAAGTGAGTATCCTTACTCACCAAGACATGTTCCCTTCCTAGCATACTTGTATCCCCATATCTTATGCTCACATGTCATAAAATCACATTTTTACCATCAAGAACAACCCCAAGTTCTGTTCTGTAAACTGCTCCCCGACCACTATTAGTCGACTTGACCTAGAACCTAGTCGACTAGAACCCTTAGCTGGAACTTAGCTTTTCTGGAAAACACAGTATTAGTCGACTTACCCTATATTAGTCGACTAAACCCTTCTGGAAATAAATCTCAACTCTCTGGAAATCCCTATTAGTCGACTCCTGATTTCATCTAGTCGACTAACCCTCCTTGGACCAGAAACTCAACTCTCTGCTCCAGTCGACTTAAGCCTAATTATCAGTCGACCTGAACCCCCTAGTCGACTAACCATTTTACCTTAGTCGACTAATGTTTCCTGAAACAGTGACCCCAATTCTCTGTATCCCAGACTCAGTCGACTTGCGTATCTGTTAGTCGACTTGAAACCTATAGTAGTCGACTAATCCTTACACCTAGTCGACTAATTCTGCCTGAATGTCTTAGATGATTTCTTTTCTAAAAATTAGATCTTGTCGTTGGTTTATGTGTTATGCATTTATGGTTTCTTGTACTTCATGACTGGTACTTTAGGACTTATTGCTTAATGGATCTTACCTTATATTACTACATGACTTGTTAAGTAACATTATCAACCACTTGTCAACTTTATGTTCTCTTTTAACACATGTATATCACCTAACTATGCCACCACCTTACTAGACCCTATAGTTATGTCATGGCTGACCCGGTCTATTATCAATCTATTGTTATGTTTCATTTCTGTTATACATCACCACCTCGTCATGCTATCTTTTAAAATCAAGCATGACACACTTGACCGTATGGTTATCTTGTTTACGGGAACCCTGTCTTGTTTTATGGAACTAAGTGCCACACCATACTCGGTGGGGGCCACCTCTAGAATCCACTCCCTCAGAACAAAGTGCCACACTACACGGTGGGGGCCACCTCTTGAATCTGTAGGGCTATCACTGTTATAACTGTTTATTCCCGTAACCAGATAATTATGTTAATAAGCTACAACTTGTATGGGTATGGGAGGAAGTGATGGATGCCGGAATGGTACCTTGCTTATAGTGATGGATATGATATATGCGGCGGAAAGTTATAGTGGGACTTAGGGCCCACATGATTACATATAGGGGGACTTTGGCCTCCAAACCGGTCCCAGGTGGTGGGAACCGTTGGACCAACAACTGGTCCCCGGTGTATGAGTACCACTATAAGAAGCTCTATCAGTTCTCCATCTACTTCCGCTAACAACCCCTCGAATAGCTTATATATGGATGTATGTGAGTTGGGATCGATACCGAAACACATACCTAGATATATGAGTTAGGCGAATAATAATAATAATATAGATGTCAGTTATGTTCTCTGTTATAGTTACCGTTATGTGTACCAGCTATGATTCCTGTCCTAGTCCCTGTTATGACTCATGTTATATTGTGACTCCTACTTTACTTGTTATGATTCCAGTGATGATTCCGTTTTTGATCTTGTCATGATCCTTGTCATTCTTGTTATGCATTCCTTTTGACTATCATACAGTTTGCAACTCTGATTCTATATGCTTGGGATTACCGTGGCATGAGATAACGGTATATAGATGAGGGTTTCCTTGTTTGGATTATTCCCTCGATGTATTAGTCTCATGGGACCGTGACTTAAGCATATACAATCACTTTTGCTTGTAATCAGCTTTACTTGTGTTTTCCGTTTTATGATTATGTTAATACCTGTCCTTATATTCCATACTTGTGTTCTAACCCCTATTTATGTCTCTTAGCCACTTGGCTGTAGCTCATTTATTGCCATATGTCTTGATTCCTTGGATTTGCATATTCAGATTCCGGAGCTTGGATCGAAGTGGAGTTGTCCACCGTAGATCGAGCTCTCCTTAGCGAGCAGGCATCTTAGCTCCAGTTCCTTGCACCTGACTCCTTTTGACTCACGGGATCTTCATCCTACTCGTGAGCATTTTGTCTTCTTATTGTATATTTGACTTTTGGACTTGTTATGATAAAAGACATATGTAATATGTAATGTTTATCTTACTGTGATGACTTTGTATTGTACTTTTATGTTGGTATATGAAAGAATACCACGCTTTGTGTTGTACTCTGATCCTTACTGTACTTTGTGCTTAGCGTATATACGTGGGGGCTTCTTCTGACCTACGTATATACGTTGCAGTGACGTCCCCGTATCCGTGGAATCGGGGCGTTACAGGTTGGTATCAGAGCCTAGGCTCTCACACCTATAGTACAATCAAGTAGCAAATTACTGTAATTTGCTATGCCAACTACAATGTACAAAGTCATCTAGTCCTTCTGATTCTACGTCTAGTCCTCCTTGATTTCTTCCTTCATATCCTGAAGTCCTTCCATTCCATTTTCCAGCTCCTTCCAGTCTATCCATACCTAGTATCGAATGGAGAGGAGATCGGGCCGCAGCAACTCTGGATCAGCATCGAATGGAGCAGCGGGAGAGAATGTGGATATATTGAGGGTTATCCAGATGAGGATGGAAACCAGCAGCAGCAGACCGAGCTTCTCCGGCAAGAGATAGCAGCACCTAAGGAACAGAGCCGGGGAACATATCAGACTTCAGGCGGCTGCAACCAGCTATCTTCACGGGTGGAGAGAAACCATTGGATGCTGAACAATGGTTGACGGATACATCAGATCTATTGAATGCGGCCAGAGTTCCAAAGGAGAACCAAGTTGAGGTCGCCAAGGTTCAATTGAAGGATATAGCTAGAACTTGGTGGCTAGCTGAGGAGGCGAGATTGGAGAAGCCTGTCACTTGGGACACATTCTCCAAGAGTTTCTACAGCAGATTCTTCCCTGCCACAGCCCAGAAGGACATGGAAGAGCAATTCATCAGACTTCGGCAGGGGAGCAAGTCGTGGATGAGTATGCCGCGGAGTTTCTCAGATTGAGCCGCTTTGCCCCGTATATGGTGACGGATGAAGAGAAGCGGGCAAGCAGATTTCAGCAGGGATTACAGATGGACCTACAAGTATTCTTGATGCCCCAACAGCTGAAGACATATTCAGAGGTTCTCACCATAGCTCGAGAAGTGGAGCGTGACTAGAGAAGAAGCAAGCAGACCAGATGAGGAACCAGGCCAAGAAGAGACCTTCAGAGTTGATGGATGAGGAGGATGCAGAAAGGGGGCAACCCAGGGCCCGATGATGAAGAGACCATCCCAAACTCCTCTTCCCCAGATCACATGCAATTTCTGCCACAGGCCCCGACATTTTAAGAGAGATTGTCGAGCGGCCAAGGGATTATGTTTAGTATGTGGGTCAGGGAGACATATGCTAAGGGATTGCCCACACAGGAAGTTTGGACATGTGGCCCCAGTCAGGACCGGCTCTTCCAGCTCCAGCACGTCCAGCTCCAGCACTTCCAGCGCCACCACTGAGGAGGACCCTGAACCTGTTGATCGAAGAGTTCCACTTCCACCCCAAGGTATGATCATCAGTATAGGGGAATGAGACCGAGAGCAGATCAGAGGAGAGGTCAAGTTCACATCATGGCAGCAGAGGCCTCAGATGATGCAGCAGAGTGGAAGACCAGTATCCAGACCAGGAGCCCTGAGACGTCATGGTAACTTCTACCCCGTATCTTGTATTTGAGTTGATTATCTTTCTTAATATTTCTTTTGTCATTTTATCATTGTTCATTCTGGTCTTCCTGTATTCACCTATCCCCTGTTTTGGTTTTATGAGGCCTTTATTCCAGCCATTGTCCCCTTTGTATCAATTTGCCCCTTAATGAAATTGCGAGGACGCAATTTTTGTAAGGTGGGTGGATTGTAATACCCCGTTCCCGGAATACGTACTTAGTTGCGTATTCAGATTTTTGATCGTATTTTTTCGATTTGTTCCTATATTATTCCGTATTACGAATTCCTTGTATGATTGTTTTATCTTGGTTGTGGATTCGTGGATTCGGAGTCAGCCCTAGTCTGAACCGAAGACCCGATTATAGTATAGTATTTGATTTGGCCTTCCGGTGATTAGATTTGACCCGATTTCAGTTTCAAATGTTATTTTCCAATATATTAGATTTTCTGTGATTTTCTGGATTTTTTTTTGGATTAAATTGAATTTCTTCAAAACCGGTGTCGGCCAGTGCCGCTGACCCATTCCCGGATTTTTAATTCTCAAACTGATTGGAATTTCATGATGGTCCTTTAGACTTTATCTTTTAGAATTGCATTTCCTACCTACATTCTTTTTCTGAGAATTTTATGATTTTATGAAAATTCCAACGGAGCGGTAGGTAACTGATTCCGGGATTTTTAGTTTTAAAACTATAAAGTATTTCTTAAAAAGGATTCACTATGAGTCTTCATATATATTATTGATTTTTGGGTAAATTTTCGAGTCGTTCCGAAATACTTGAATTTCGGACGATTCCGGCATTTTCCGAAATGATTTCCACATCTTTGACTTTAACCCAGGTATCAGTCTTTTCATCAGTTTCATCTTGAGTCCAAGAGAAAATATCTTCTCTTTATTATTCTTTTCCTTTTCCTTTTTCTATTTTCCTTCCTTTTTCTCCAAGACAAATGGATTTTTCCAATTCTCCAATCCCAACCCTTTCCAAAATGCCACCTCATTTCCCACCTACTCCCTCATTAATGCATCTCTTTCTCTCTCTCTCCCATGACCGGCCATGTGGCCAAGTGAGGGGCACATCACCTCCTCCTCTTTTGCAAGAACACCCCTTCCTCCTATCCTAATTTCACTCCCTATACAAAATCCCCATCATATATATATTTTCCCTTTACACTTCACTCCATTTTCTTCTCCACTTCAAACAAAAGAGAAAACCCTCTCCAAGTCTCTCCTTCACCTCAACCTAAACCCTAGCTCAAAACTCCACCAGATCTTCTCTTCCAGCTCAAGCTTCTGATTTGGAGCTCGGATCGTAGCTCTCTTCGGTCGCCAAGGATGCTTGGGAGCTATTCGTCGACCACCCCTCTTCCCGGACTCGTAGAGATTCAATCAAACGGTTCCAAGTGAGTATCCTTACTCACCAAGACATGTTCCCTTCCTAGCATACTTGTATCCCCATATCTTATGCTCACATGTCATAAAAATCACATTTTTACCATCAAGAACAACCCCAAGTTCTGTTCTGTAAACTGCTCCCCGACCACTATTAGTCGACTTGACCTAGAAACCTAGTCGACTAGAACCTTAGCTGGAACTTAGCTTTTCTGGAAACACAGTATTAGTCGACTTACCCCTATATTAGTCGACTAAACCCTTCTGGAAATAAATCTCAACTCTCTGGAAATCCCTATTAGTCGACTCCTGATTTCATCTAGTCGACTAACCCTCCTTGGACCAGAAACTCCACTCTCTGCTCAGTCGACTTAAGCCTAATTATCAGTCGACCTGAACCCC